>JAZHYW010028588.1:0-11936 GCA_037355805.1 Ixodes ricinus | reverse complement strand
CGCCTCGCAAGTGGGCTCATTTTCGTCTTCTGCGCATGAGAAAGGAAGTAGCGGTGACGTCAGAACGCCGAGCCCTGATTGGCTGATCGCGGTCCCCTATTTGAGCGTCGTCTGCTCCTCTGCAACGTCGTCTGCTCGCAACGTCGTCTGCGTCTGTCTTACCTTTCCTGCGACTTTCGGAAGTGCAGGTCTTTACGAGCGAGCTCGACTTCGCCTTTCAGAGAAGGCAGACGAAATAACTCGAGCGGTTCGTTGTTTTTGTCGAACAACTAGCAGACACGCATCAAGGAGGGAAGTCAAAGTACTCACTGGCGAGGTGTCCCGAGACGCCGAGGTTTGTTTGCTAAGAACCGAGAGTGAGCGTGTTAGTGTCCGCAAGTTCCCTCCCAAATACTTTTCCCCCCTTTCGTGTGCGGCAAGACTCCTCATTCTTTAACGGCGTCGGCGGGTTGGCGCAGTTAGTGTCGTCTGCTTTACGTCTGCTAGTCAAAGCGATGGCTCCTTTACCTTTCCTGCGTCTGTCGGATATTCACCGCTTTTTCACCGGCGAGAGTCACCGTTGCCTCGGAAAACAAGGAGATGACAAGAGGAAGAGATTGACCTCTTAATCTAAAATTGAGGTCAGTGATCACAGTATAATACGGGAAGGGTTCACAAGGGTCGCGCGGGCACATTCCATTCAGCACGCCAGCCGGTCGTGGGCAGACGGTCACCGAGTCGGAGTGGCTGCTAGGCCTATCTGCCGAGTTCGCTTGGTCGGTGTCGGTGGAATCGTGGCCGTTGGAGCTTTTCCCGGGTGTTTGTGGATCCAGCGTTCTTGTTCGTCGTGGTCTGGTTCGAGTACTTTTTACTTTTTTCTTGCTGCTTGAAGTCGGGACGCGAGAGAAGCGCACGTAGAAAAATAAACGTCCGTTGGTCGTCGCGACCGCGACGGTGTCGGCCATGCTGATTTGATCGTTACCAAGTGCGTAGCTTCGGAGCTGTCGTAGGATTTTGTCGTAACCTGCGCAAAACTTACAAAATTTCGGTTCGTGAATACGAATTTGTTTTTAAGTTTTGTCTTGCGCATATTTTTGGCGTAAGATAGTTTCATGAATCTGGCCTCTCCACTTGCAAAAGTCGCAGGAAGGGTAAGACATACGCAGACGACGTTGCGAGCAGACGACGTTGCAAAGGAGCAGACAACGCTCAGATAGGGGACCGCGATCAGCCAATCAGGGCTCGGCGTTCTGACGTCACCGCTACCCCTAGCGCGAGAAGCAGACGAACTTGCCGTCTCCGCATATGCTTATTAGTCACCGATAGTTCAGAGAGATTGGACAACAGGACCATACTTTCTCTCCACTCAACTTCTTTACAGCGTTCGCCATGCATAAATTGGAAAGAGATGGAGGGCTTTAGAGAGGAGGTGATGTTGTTATTCTTGCAAGTAACCTTCTTTAAACCACAGTTTTTTTAATGTTGGTGACTGAGATGGATCATGTTAAAGGCAGGTTCATATTATAAATTACGAAGCAACTTACCATAGCATGAATTTTTATGTTCTAAATTCACCTTAAAAAGGACAACAAATGTAAGGACAACAAAAAGGACAACAAATGTAAGTCTGGAAAAGTATCGCGATACAAGCGATACATTTTAAATGTATATCACTACTGAGATCAAATACATTTTTACAAATGTATCTCGATACAGAGATACAGATACTCCAAAGTATCTGTGAAATACTATTGCAATAGATTTGTATCACAATGCTGCAGCCCTGCTCAGAACGAGTTCACGTTATTGTGCTGCTAAGACAGGCAATCTGGATGGTGCAGAATGCACCTGCAAAAGAACTCTGAAGCTCTCTAAGAGAGGCCTTCCTGCCGGTGTCCTTTTCAACGTTCATGCCTATAGCACGTCATTTGTTCGCTTTGCGAAGCGACCAACATTCGGGAGGTGGGGGTGGAAATCGCAGGCTGAGCTTGAATAGACCATTTGCTGTCTTCACCCCAGCATCAAGGAGAATGCAGGATTGGTGTTCACGCGCTACACGCGCACGCCTTTCCTGTATAAAAGATTCGAAGTAAATAACCAAACGAAAGCATTGACGAACGCGCGTGCAAGATGCCATTTGTTTTGGTATTTGCTTTAGAAAATTCACTACTGCTGAGGCCAGCACTGCGGCGCGTGGAACACCAATCCCTGCATTCTCCTTGATGCTTGGGTAAGACAGCAAATGGTCTATTTGTAAACATGGGAGATGGTGTATACACCTTTTCCACAAGGGTGCCGCCATCTTGAATATCGCCCCTTTCAGTATGGGCGAAAACATTGTTTTGCCGTTGCAACGCCAATAGAATACGTTAAGGATATCAGCGTAACCGTACCCCATTCTCACTTTGCCTGACCTCTATTGTGTTTTTCTTTTTTTTTACAGTTTGCTTTTTGATGATTTGTATTAATTTTTCTTAGCGCATACCGGATATGTCTGCCAGATTGCTGGGACCAGAGTAAGGAAAAAGGTATATAGGCGCCTTGCCGACAGCTGCCTAACGTCTGATGCAATTTATTTGCCGAAATTGGCAGGCTGCAGCGACTTTCTATTATCCTGTAAAGCCCCTTCATCTTTTAAGAGTAGTTAAAGGTGCATCGATGCACGAGGCACGTGCAACGTGCGGCCCTTGGGACTATCATGGCGGCACAGCGCAGCACTGATACAGTGTAGCACTGAGCAAGATTTCAGACGCACATGTTCTTCCCAGACGGGACGGGCGGCACGTGTCTCGAGCATTTCAACAACAATGAATGGTGCCACTTTTCCCAGGATAGAGGGGCTTTACTATTCTGACGACTGCAGCGCCGCGATTGCTGTCTACACGCATAGCCTCACGAGCTCCGATTGCCGAGCCGCGCCGGTCTAAACATCACCCATCCCTTGTATTCCGGTACACTGTACATCGACTGGGTTCTAAATTCTATTGGATTCTGGCTACTGGACACTGGACTCTACTGTATGACTTGCCTTCTGTCATCGAGCTCATGGAGCTCGATGACGAGGTAAGTATCCAGGGTAGGATCATGAAGCTATCTTGGCGTTCAAAATCATTGGTCCCTAGCTGTCTGAAGCTTTTATATCTGACACTACAGCAGAAAACGTTTTTCCTCTTCCAAAATGCATAATAGAGCAAGGCGATATTGATTGAGTTTCCCGACACTCTAACTCCACAGGAAGTGCCATTTTCGAAATATATCGATTGCCAATTGTGCCCACTCTCTGCATTAAGCATTAGAAGGGCGGCGCCCTCAAGAAAATCTCGAAGCAGTGGCGATCTACTAAGCATGGTAGCGGCCTTAGCCTGTATCACCTTGGTATCCGTTGCCCGTGTGACACGACTATCACATGCCACCGAAAAAATCGATTGTTCCCAGATGTGAGAAATCACCTCGCACATGCATGTCCTGGCTTGGGACTCACTCAAATGGGGACATATGTTCAACGACATTCCTGTTCCTCGAGCTTTGCTATTATCGTTAGGTAGGGTTGAACACGTTATCACCGGGTAAAGTTGGCTTGCCCCAACAAAAATTCTTACCGCGAATACAAGTATCACAATTAGGGCGTAATACTCTCATGCAGAAGAAGAAGAAGGTAAGGGCGGGAGGAGAAAACAGAGAGGTTAACCAAGGCGGCCTGCCTCGGTTGGCTAATCTGAGTTGGGGAAGGGGATGAGAGGATAAAAGAAGGAGGAAAGAAAAAGCAGAGGAGGTAAAGGTATCATACTTAGCACTCACGTTAACACTGTGAGGGCAGAATCAATAATTAAGAGAATGCCGCAGTTTCCAGTATGGCTATTAAAACTAAGAGTCTGGAAGTGCATGCTGGATTGTGACCAATGTTCACCCAAAACACTCGAGTTCTTGCACGCGCCAGCACGAAGTTCAGTTGCGCACATGTACACTTACAGGAATTATAAAACAGATAGTCCACCTATACGACAACAAATATTGAACAGGAGATAACTTTTTACAAACAGAGACTCGTGGCGAGTTTCTGATAAAAATCGCAGGAGGGCGTTTACGGCCTCTCCGCTTTAAGTGGCGAGTCCCAGGCCCCTAGTATTTTGGACGTAGTAAATGGCCGGTCATCTAGATGTGAAAAGAATGCTCTTAGAATTCTCTTTCTGCATCGTAAAGTGCACATTCACATAATAAATGAGATATAGTTTCCACACAATCGCACCCCGGGCGGTTCGGATTGTGTGTTTTTCCGATTCGGTGCAGGAATTCCTGTGTCAGGAAACGCCCAGACGTAATCGGTGTAGAACAGCTTCAGTTCGCTTGGGTAGGTTACGTGACACACACTATGTTAGGTCAGGATCCAGTAGATATAGAGGAGGGTAATGGTGTGCAGAGCTCTTCCAGAGACTTTGTGTTGCATTTCGGGCAGTGGAGATTTATCAATGAAGTGACGTCGCTCCTGGAGTAGGGTATTTCGACGTTGGGGAATAAAATATAGGCGGAAGTCGCAGCACCATCCGCAGCTTCATTTCCAGGTAGATTGCAGTGTCCAGGAATCCACTGGAACTCAACTGAGTGTCTCCTATCAATACATTTCTGAAGATGTCATAAAGTTTGAAAAATAATTTGTTCATTTTCACTTCGTCGCAGGTATGTGCAGATGCTTTGGAGTGCAGGCTTAGAATATCTAAACACCGTCCATGCCTGAGGTAGCTTTGTCAATATAAATCGAAGGGCTTGATGAAGTCCTACAAGTTCAGCCGCTGTCGAAGATGTCTTGTGGCTAAGTTTGAAGTTTCTTGTTGTGACATACGATGGAATCACAATGCTTGCGGTAAAACTACTTTTGACACATGATCCGTCCGTATATATGTGAGTTTTTGACGCGTGTAAACAGGCAATGGTGGATAAAGTGAGTTGCTTAAGCACTAGCAATGGTGTATTTGATTTCTTTTTGATGCCTTGAATGTCAAGTTCCACAACGGGGAGAGGGAGTCTCCATGGAGGTATAGTTGGAAGGTCAATCGAGCCTATATCATCAGGGATGTATTGCTCCATTTTTCTAACAGATTTAGCATGCCGTGCAAAATTCGGATTTCATACGTACATACCTGAAATTGGGCACGCGAACGTAGTTTTGCAAGAAACTTTACGTATAGGTTCTTTTTTTTTTCAGATGTCAAATTAAAGGGGGTAAAATACAAAAAAAAACCCGCAAAAATGGCGGCCGTACATTTTCTATGCCGTATGCCGGTTGCGCGTCGTCTACACACTGATTTGTGAGCTTGCTCCCGGGTGGTCATTGTTGATATATTTCGTGAAAAAGTATTAATTATGGCGATTATCTTGTTCATAACCAGCCTCTGCTATTGGCTTTTAGCACTTTTGCGTTCAGCAAACCACCCGGGAGCGAGATCATAAACCACTGTGCAGACGACAAACTGGCTGGTATATATATTGGGTGTAGAGAAGTACACTGGCCTGCTATTTTGCTTTATTGTTGCTGTTTTCGGTATACCTCCGAATTGAGCTCTAAACAATAAACATAAAACTTTTGGTGAAACTACGTTCGCGTGACCCAATTTCAATTATGTACGTTTGGAATTCAGATTTTGCAAGGCGTGCCAAATGTGTTGGTCCTTACGGCTGCACCCTGTATAACTCTCTCTGAAATCAGCTGAAGGCGGCGTAGCCTAGGTTATATCAAAAGCTTTTTATTTTTACTAGGAGAGGGCGAGTAGGAGTTTGAATTAAATAGCGCTGCGTCATTGGTAAACTTAAGGGGATTCAACCGCTTGTCACTCAATGGGCAAATTTCGACTACGCTACAAACCTGAGTTTCAGGAATGCACGATCGTATTCATTCTTTTGGTGGTTTCTTATGATAACGTAATGAAGGTTGTACGGCCCTTGGATTTTTCTTTTAGAGCGCTGGAGATTTTTAATAAAATTAAGAAATATGACCGTTTTGACCGTTTTTAGCGCGTTTTGAGGCATTTTTGAAAATACAATTATTTAGAAGACAAACGTGACAAAACGCTTTGCCGTACGTACTAGGGGTGCCTCTAATCTTAATTTTAAGACCATTACGAGAAAGCAAAATATTGTTGTATTTGCGTATTTGTGTAAATAAAATCACCCTGTTAATTTTATTTTCAAGTTGTTAAACGAGATGGCGACACTAGTACTAAATGCCTCAAACCGGAGGTTTTCTTGCTGTTGCTGTTGTTGTTTTTCTCTCGAGCTCGAATTCGACCGCGATGTCTCGTTGCTCGTGGAGCGGTAGCACGTGTAGCGAAAGCTCGCGCTGTAAAGCCCACTGATCGTGGATTCAATCCCCTGCCCCTGCCCGTTTCAATCTGGATGAGCATCGCACCGGCGTGCTGTCATGGATCACTATTGTGTGATGCACGCTAAAGACGTCAGATAGGCGGCGGTATACTGCTCTGTCTTTCATCTCCAACGACGACACCAGATGCCCTCAGACCTGACTAAATTCCCGCTGTGTAAACATAGACACAACAGAATTA
Source organism: Ixodes ricinus (assembly GCA_037355805.1). NCBI lineage: Eukaryota > Metazoa > Arthropoda > Arachnida > Ixodida > Ixodidae > Ixodes > Ixodes ricinus. The sequence goes on along the minus strand of JAZHYW010028588.1, from coordinate 5,403 downwards.
CAATTGATGGCTCCGTTCGTCGGCACTTTTTGAACGCTGCAAAAAAGTGTAACTAGTCATCAGCAGACTCCTAGCGAAAGGCATGATAAGGCTCTGAAGGTGATACTTTTGTTGATTCTATTTTTTTGTGTGTGTGATATGTTAGCGCGCGTGGTGAAACGCTTGCATACACTACAAGCGTGGCACGTAAGCACCCTAAGATCGTGCAGGGTTGAACAGAAATATCCTTATAGGGCGCATTCACTGGAGGCCATATTTGAGGTCAATGTTTAGAGCGCGATGCTCAGAACGAGCTTACATTAATAGCCTGCTAAGACCGGCAATCTTGATGGTGTGGAATGCACGTTGCAAAAGAACTGTGGAAGCTGGCCTTCAGCACGCGCTCAGCAACCACGCACACGGACATGGCCGCCAGTGAATACTCCCTATAGACTTTTTAATGTTTACAAATCACAGTCCCGCGTGCGGTTTCGCTCGCGTGTGCGTCGCTTCGGAAAGCGAGGAAAGCACGCGCCATACGCACGAACAGTCAAGATGGCACCGGCCACACGCTCTTTTTGGGAAAGGTCTATATGTAGGGTGCCTCAATGTCCTTCTGCTTAGGGTGTTGCCACACCTTGTAGTATGCCCGATGCCGACAGAACGCGCTCACGGGTAAAATACAAATAAATCGACGAAAACAAAATGTCGCCATAGCACAGTCAGCGCCACAAACGCGTGCCGGGACACGCTCTTTCACGCGCCTCTGAACAAAAAATTAAAATAAAAGTGTGGGACGAGATGGCCAGATGTCTCCACCCTAAGCAAAGCGCACATGAAGGCACCCTACTAATATGTATTTGGAAATAAAAAAGATATAGTCGAATGAGTTGCAAAGAAGGCTAAAATACTTATTCCAAAACAACATATATTTTATGAAACATTATTTCAGACATTTTCATCCTCTGTAGACCTTGTTTGGTGGCTAGTGGATATGAAAAACAAAAAAAGAAGCATGATTTCTATTATTTTGAACAATTACAATATATTTTCCTAACCAACAAATAGGTGCTTACTCTGAGATGTAAATTGAATTTTGATGTTAGCGTTCTGGCGCCCGAAACAATGTTTTTTTCTAAATTTAACACTTCCCGTTTTGCGGATTACTAAGAAAACCAAACGGGCCATCAATAGGTAGAAAATACGTTTCTACCTAAAATAAGGCGTACGTTTGTTTTTTTCTTTCTCTTCACCTTTTTAATTTTTAGGCAAACTCAAATGAACCTTTAAATAACTTTAGTGTCTTCATAAATAACCTCGGGAATTCACTATGCTATTTTCCGTTATGAACACCTCTTTCAACAGTGATCTTACATTGTCACGGTGGAATGAAGCGGTGCCACCTTACCTGTCTGGAAACAAATTGGGGTGTGTGTATGTTTATACAGCTTAGAGCAGGGGTGGCCAGGCTGGCCCGGCCTAAGAGCCGCATACAAAACCACGAAACTTCCAAGAGCCGCTTGGGGGGGGGGGGGGCGGCACATTTTTGTCCAGAGGAATAAACGAAACTGGAACTACTTTCGATCTACCCGAGTCAAAAACAGTCCGACTGTACATAAGGTAGCAGTAGCACACGACTACCAGACCGCAACCTGTCTTTCGATTCAAAACGCGTTCTATTTCTCTTTTGGCGGAAATGCTCGTGTGACCGGGAGGGAGGCGGGTGTGTGTGTGTGTGTGTGTGTGGGGGGGGGGGGGGGGAGGGAGCCGCAAGCCGCATTTTAACACGCGAAGAGCCGCATGCTGCTCGCGAGCCGCAGATTGGCCACCCCTGGCCTAGAACATAGTCTGCCTCAACGGGCGACTTGTCTCCCAGCTGTAGGTGAGCAATTTAGCCACCACTCGGCCACCGATCGTTTTTTTTTCTTTATTGCACTTGGTTACCGATCCCTCTTTATCTGTCTGGACCGTGGTCTGGACTAAAGCCCTTCCATATGTTCGTGTTTGTCTTGCAAGTTGTGTCAAATGCGCCAGTGCACGAGGTTCGTATCTCGAGCGGCCCTTGGAAGCAGTTATCGGCAGTCTTGGGTAAGTTACTTTTAAAGTAATTCGTTACAGTTACAGTTACTTTCAGAAAAAGGTAGCGAAGTTACCGTTACAGTTACCGCAACAAAGAGTAACTCGTTACAGTTACAGTTACTTTTAAAAAGTAACGACGTTACTTCTCCAGTTACTCTTCTATATACAAAACATCAGGAAAAACTAGAAAACGCCTTTCACAAAGGTTTATTGCATAAAATGAAAAAGTACGCTTTACTTCATATTGTAACTTAGCAGCAGTGTGCTGTCTCGAAATTAGTGTTTGAAACGTTTCCACGCCAGGTAGTGGCGTCAAATCAAAATATCGAAACATGCGCAGTGCCCTCCGCGTGTATTGTTGTTTCACTAGTTGATTCACTCGATTAAAGAGTGTTTGAACAGAAAAAGAAGCCACAACATAGATAGTGCTTCAAAACACTAAGATATAAGTGTTCAGTCGCAAAGTACAAGCGCGTGCGTAAAGATAACTAGATTTTTTTTAATCAAATCTACACGTGGCTATATTCGGGTCGTGACTCGCGACGAAGAACGTATTCACAAGTTTTTGCAAGGCCAATTTGACACTCGAAATGTCGGAACAGACGATTTGGAAAGTGCAAGATGTAGCTAAATAGTACTCGTTCAGTGATATATTATTCATAAAAGCTGAATAGTAACGACAAAAGTAACGTCGTTACTTTCATCGTTACCTAAGAAAACAGTAACTCGTTACAGTTACAAGTTACATTTTTAAAACGTAACTCATTACAGTTACAAGTTACCAAAAAGTAACGCAGTTACAGTAACGCGTTACTAGTAACGTAGTTACTAGGGAGTTTTAGTAGATCGTTTCGATGCCTATACGATACTCCCGATAACGATACGATGCATGCGCAAAGGCGGCGGCGGAGTATCGGGTATCGTTATCGGAATCATCGGAACGATCTACTAAAACTCTCTACTACCGAAGACTGGTTATCGGTGCAGTACTGAAATGAGCGGCCCTTCGAAGCGAATGGCAGCGGAGCACCCGCTCCTCGCACGTGTCTTGCGCGTTTCCACAACAATGGTTGGCGGTACTTGAAGGCGTGAATTTTATCAAATGAATTTAGTCTGCACTTGCCGGCAGCGCCTTCAACTTATGGAATTTACGAGGATAACTCGAGTGCAACATGGCTTGTGTATTTGAGTGGTTCTTTTTCGCTGACAGCCAGACAGACAGAAAGTATCCTTTCTTGCCATACCCGTTGCCAATGTTGTCAGCTGCTGTGCACTTGGCGCGCGATTGTGGACGAGTAGTAGAGTCGAGCCACTTGCTTGGACAGAGAACTCCTTGGTACAGTTCACGGGTGGGAAACGGTTGCTTCTTGTTGCTTCTGACTCGACGCGCAGAAGTGTGGACCTCGTCGACCAGGTTCACGCCTCTGGAGCGTGCAGAAGTGTGGACCTCGCCACTAAATGAGCTATGTTTAGGGTCGGCACTCTGTTCCCCAGTATTGCTGTGAGCGCCGCCATCTTGGTGCTTATGCAGAGCAGACGCAACTGCCGATCGTCATGATTTGAAAGTGCGACTTCCTCAGCATTAGATTCGGTGTTAGGAAGCTCATGAATGATTGCTTTGCTCTGTCGCGAAGCGTTTAAACATTTGTGGAGGACGTAAAAACGTTTCCTGTGATTTCAGATAAATTTTCAGATAACTGGCAGCCATGATTTTAAGCCACAATATGGACAAGTGTCGTTACCTGAAGCGTAGCTTATTTAGTGGCACTAGGGAAGATCATGGCGGAACAGCGCAGCACTGAGCTATAGATTTCAGACGCCATCATTCTTCTATAGTGCCACTAAATAAGCTACGCTTCAGAGTAACGACACTTGTTCATATTGTGGCTTAAAATCATTGTTGCCAGTTATCTGAAGATTTATCTAAAATCACAGGAAACGATTTTCCGTCCTCCACAAATGTTTAAACAGCTCGCGACAGAGCAAAGCAATATTACATGCTTCCTAACACCGAACCTAAAGCTGAGGAAGTCGCATTTTGGATCATGACGATCGACAGTTGCGTCTACTCTGCACAAGCACCAAAATGTCGGCGCCCACAACAATGTTGGGGAACAGAGTGCCGATACTCTAAGCGCAGCTCATTTAGTGGCTCTATTTCTCCCGGGGGATCGGTGGCGACAGAAGAAAGACGCCGTTTCTAACGGACGCGTTTTCATGCTCTCCGCTGCAAATCAACAATCGGCCTGGCCGAGGAAACCTCTCCTCTTGGTTCATATGCTAACAACGACTTTCAAAAGATGCAACCGGACAACGCTGCAGCCGCACCCGCATTTAGGAAAAGCCAGCTCAGGCGACAAGCCAAGATGAGTATCACATCTTGCCACAGGTTTCCTCCCGGGAGCTTGTGCATCAATTCTGTTTTTCTTCATGCCGACATGTCGAGCAGGCCCTATCGTGCAATTGATTTTCGCGACGGACTCAAAGACGGTCATCGATCTCCGTGAAGTGTTGTCCCTGGACAGTTCCAAATGAGCCACGTTTGGATGGCTACGCTAGTGAGTTCTGAAGCCGCAGAAGCTGAAAGCAGCAAAGAGACTGACGGTGAAGGGCAAAAGTGCATGGTCATCGACCCGAACTCAAAGACGTTAAGCTCAAGCTGCTCTGGCTTCCGTCATTACCTGAAGATAACAGATTGCCGAAGCATTGTCGCCATTTGGAACCGTGCGTAGCGTTTCGAGGAAGTGGCGCGTGCCCGGGATGGAAAACATGGAAACGCTGAACAGAGAGGTCTGTCTGACTCTTCATGACATGGCGACATCGGAAGATATTCCACATCTGCTGAGAGTTGCAGGTATACAGTCGCCTTCATGGTCCTGGGCGACCACCCTTGTGTCTGAGATGCACGAAAGTTGGTCACTACAGGGCAGATGTCCACCCTAAAGTGTGCGCGTTGCAACAGATTCGGACACGAAAGTGAGCGAGTGCTACTCCAACTATGCAGCCGATGCTGCATGATGCTCTGGCAGAACCAGATGCCAACCAAGAGTTCATGGATATCTCCGGGTCCGTGGACGCCACTGGAGAGGTTCTGGCACCTCAAGCCGGTCCGCAGACTCCGGACCTCCTATTTCCGATAAGAACGAGAGTCAGCTGTTGAGAAGTCTCGGAAACACCACCAAACCAGCTCGGAGACAGAGAATCGAAGGAAAAGACTCACCGGAAAGCAGGACAAGGCACTGCCGACGCGGAAGTCGCCTCAGCAGCCTGCAGACCTTGCTGAGAAGCCGACGACATCAGAAGGCAACGACGACCTACCGGACTCAATGGATGTGACCAGAAGCA
>JAZHYW010028587.1:0-12528 GCA_037355805.1 Ixodes ricinus | reverse complement strand
GTAGCTCTGTCCTGCGAGCGTACACAGGAGGAGTTATAAGAAACTTTGGAACGACGTGCCAGAAGGTGACCGTCGGAAAGGCTACTAATAGTGTGAAGTTCTTTGTCGTGAAAGATGGTCGCCAGGCCATACTGGGACTGGACGCAAGCGAAGCCTTAGGAATTGTGCAGCGCACAGTGGACGCCATCGGAACTTCGGAGGAGTACAAGGCTACTAAAGATTTCAGGCACCTTTTCGATGGATTAGGCTGCCTGAAGCAGCCCTACAGCATGGTCCTGCAGCCTGGTGCCGCCCCCGTCGTCCAGCCAGCCCGGAGGGTGCCCCTGTCCCTCCGTCAGCCTCTTCGCGACGAGCTCCAAAGAATGGAGCAAGCGGGAATCATCAAAAGAGAAGACTCCCCGACCGATTGGGTAAGCCCTTTGGTTTTGGTCAAGAAAAAAGATGGCAGACTTCGGGTCTGCATGGACCCAAGAAGAATTAACGAGCATGTGAAGAGGCAGCACTACCAGCTTCCCAAGCGGGAAGACATAGAAGGAGAACTGGCCGGCGCAGTCTACTTTAGCTGCCTAGACGCAAACTCTGGCTTCCACCAGATACCACTGGACGAGAAAACGTCGAAAATATGTACTTTCGCAACTCCTTTTGGCAGATACCGTTACCTCCGGCTGCCTTTTGGTATCTCGTCGGCGCCAGAAGTTTTCCAAAGGACACTGAGTCAAGTGTTCGATGGTCTACCTGGCGTGCACGTGTATATTGACGACATTCTGGTGTGGGGCGCGACGCGGCAAGAGCATGATGACCGCCTAGTGTCAGCGTTGAAAGCTGCTGAAAAAGCTGGTTTAACGTTTAACGCACAGAAATGTAGGTTCGGCTTAACGGAAATACAGTTCCTGGGTGACATAATCGGAGCGAAAGGTATCTCGCCCAATCCAAAGCTGGTGCAAGGCCTGCTGGAAATGCCGGTGCCAAAGAACAAAACAGACATTCAGCGTATGCTGGGAGTGATTAACCACTTCGGAAAATATGTGCCGCACCTGTCTGAAAGAACGGGGCTGTTGCGAGCGCTTATCAAGACTCATTCGGTGTTTGAGTGGACCAAGAACCATGCGAGCGAGTGGAACAGCATCACGCAGATTCTTAGTACAGCGCCCGTATTAGCAATCTTCGATCCTCGAAAGGAGACGAAGATAACGTGTGACGCATCGAAAGACGGCGTCGGTGCGGCGCTTTTGCAGTGTCACGGCGGTCACTGGCGACCGGTGGCTTACGCATCCCGAGCGCTAACGCAAGTGGAACAACGTTACGCACAAATTGAAAAAGAGGCGCTTAGCATTTTGTTTGGTTGCGACAAATTTCACCAGTTTGTTTACGGGCAGAAGGTCGTCATTGAGACGGACCACAAGCCGCTCCTGTCTGTGGCAATGAAAGGAATTTGTGACATGCCGCCTCGTTTACAAAGATATTTTTTAAGACTTCTCAAATACGACTATGTCCTGCAGTATGTTCCAGGGAAGCACCTAGTCTTGGCAGACATGCTGTCACGGGCGTCTCCCGTCGGTCAGGTCGACAAGGCTGGTGCCACAGACGACGTGGAAGTACACGCGATTCAGCTCCTGGGTTCCATGGGTGACGGAAGCAACGCAAGAAAAACTGGCTGAAGAGACTGCTCGGGACGACTACGTGCAGTCGAGCATCAGCAGCCTGTCAGCTGGCCAGCCACTCCAAGGTGAACTCAAACCTTTTGCATCGGAACTATCTGTGGTGAACGGAATACTCTTAAGGGAACAAAAGTGTTCGTACCGAGAAGCATGCGACGAGAAATCTTACAAAGAATTCACGCCGGTCATCTCGGTTTACAGAAATACAAAGAAAGGGCACGACGCCTTGTTTTTTGGCCGGATCTCAACGGCGACATCACCCTGCTGATAGAGAACTGCTCTACATGTAGAAAGTTCTCTTACAAGCAACCAGTACAACTACTACTAATGCGCCCACTTCCGAGCTGTGCATGGTGCAGGGTTGGGGTTGACATCTTTGCTTTTGGAGGAAACTCGTACCTCGTTGCGTTTGACGCACTTTTCAATTTCCCAGAGGTCGAGAAGCTGACGGACACAAGCGCAAGAACCACAATTGCGGCACTCAGCTCCATGTTCGCAAGGTACGGCATACCGCTCGAAGTCTGCACCGACAATGGACCGCAGTTTTCCAGCCACGAGTTCTCCGCCTTATCGAAGAGGTATGACTTCAAACACGTCACGTCCAGCCCCCACTACCCTCAGTCTAACGGACTCGCAGAAAAGGGTGTGCAGATTGTCAAGCGCATTCTGAAGAAGAATCCGGGGACGACTTCTGGTTAGGCCTGCTGGCCTACCGCTCCTCGCCACTAGAAGACGGCCGATCTCCGGGGGAACTTCTTCAAGGCAGGCGTTTTCGGACTAACATTCCGGACTTTGGCGAAGTAACAGCCACTACAGTAAAGAAACACGTTCAAATTCGAAAAGGGCAACCACTGCCACCGTTAGCTCAAGGGGACGTCGTGAGGATTAGAGACACTGCATGGTCGCGGAAAGCCAAGGTGGTTGACACGGCCGCTCCCAGGTCTTACCGTGTGTTGACAGAAGATCACCGAATGCTGAGATGTAACCGGCAGCACCTGCTACATACCAGACAGCACTATGCGGAAGTGAGTGACGACGACGACTGGAGTACGCCCGGTCCAGACGAGAATGGCACCGAGCTTCCAGTCCAGACAGAGTCGACCCCGAGCAACGAGGCGACGTCGCAGATCCAGGAAACTCCAAACGGCGGTGCAGCACCTACGGCCAACAGAAACCTGGTTACTGGTACGACGACGCAGCCCTTAGCACCATCACGCCAACAGCAACCTTCAGGCGATGGCGGGTCAGGGTCACTAGCCAGGAAGTCTACTCGCACGGTGAAGCCTCCAGAGCGTCTCCATTATGACTCTGACTTCAATCAAGTGGCATGAACTTGTACTTTGTACTTTGTCTTTTGTTACCCGTGAAGAGATGTATCGGGCTTATCACGTACAACGCCTCGCATGACAAGGCACTAGTCATGCGCAGTGCGCCCGGCGCTATTTGATAAATACCGCCGACATCCATTAAACTATGTTCTTGTTGCTCTGCACACGATCCTGTCGACTGCCTCTTTATTGACAATGATACACCACTTGTGGGCTACGGTGCACAAAGTCGTAGCACGATAGGTTAAGAAACGGAATTTTGTGGTCGATTTAAAGAGCCTGGCCGTTACTTGGGACACCGGGTAGAACCACGTGACTGGCACCCCGCTGCAGTGAGACGCCAAAACACACTTCTCCCGAGCGAACAAGTGTGTTTCGGGTCCTCGCCGCTACAGAAGCTGTGGGCTGACGTCCAGGTTCCTCGAGAAATGGCTCTTTCATGTTATGTGCTACCAGATCCTCGCACTCCAAATCTGCGACCGGCAGTCTATGGCTCCGCCGTCTAACTGCCAGGCTTTGTTAGTATAGAGGAGGCTATGGTATGAGGCGTGCTTTCCTCGCTTTCCCAAGCGACGAACACGCACGTGCTGTGTTGTGAAAATCGCACGCTGGGTTGTGATTTTATAAACATTCGAAAGGTCCATATAGTGTAAATAAATGTTTTCTTTAACGTAACCAACGATGACTACCAGAGGTTCCCACATCTGGTGCCGAAACCCGGGAGTAACGACTGAACAAAGGGAATCTGGTAGACCGCAGCAATATCTGTCGGACGACACAGGCAAGAAACATTCTAGCGATACAAGACTGAAAGATCACGGACGTCCTCAAGAAAAACGGAAGACTCTACGAACGGAAGTAACGGAACTCCTCAGCGAGGCAGGTTATTTATATCAGCTGACTACGGCGGTCATCGATGATCTGGATATTTTAACCAAGTGCCGAAGCCTCGCTCGTGACCATCTCATTCACGTAGATGTCGCGATCGAGCCTTTGATTGCCGAAAAAGACGCGGAAACGGAGTTCACGCAATACGTAGAGTGCCTTCACACACACGCGCGCTTTTGCTTGAGTGGTGACATCTCAGCCATTTTTCCGCCCAATCGTTTTTTAGGCATTTTGAAGTGCGCGCAATCCGGTGTCACTCAGCTCGAGCCCGTAACTTTGGCTAAAGCCTGGTTCACACATTTGCGTTTGACTGCGTTTGACTGCGTTGCGGCAGCGAGAAACCAGGATATCCCTGCTGCTTATATCGCGTGCCAAGATGATTCCTTGAATTGGATTCCACGCTTCATACGAAGCACAGATGTGGCGGTGACTCGCTTTCGGTTCTCAACGCAACGCAGTCAAACGCCAAGCGTGAGCTAAATCGCAAGTGTCTCGAACCGGCCTTAATGCATAGACGCGCATGATTTACTCACCCGAAGTCACGCACCGAGTGCGCGAGAGCGCCACGCGCTGAACATTCAGTGCAACAATGGATGTCTTCACCCTGAGACAGACAGACATGTAGGCACCCCAACTATACCAACAAGATCGTCACATGTCTCACGAAGTTCAGAAAAAAAGCGAAGGGTGCGGAGAACAACTAACAAGAGGGCAGTTTTTCGAACGACGATCGGAGAGCAACACCGGTAAAAGCGAAAATCAAGCTCTCAAAATTGGAACTTATCAAGTTCAACCAGTACCAGAAGAATTGGCTGGCATTCTAGGAGTCGTTTCAAACCTCTATTCACGACAATCCGGAACAAACTCCGTCAAAAAAGTTTAATTACCTGAGGCCGGCGCTGACGAGAGTTGGATCAGGTGCCATCTAGGAACTACAGCCAACCACTCAGTGCTACGGGGACGCGATCGACCTTCTACAGCAGCGGTTCGGCAAGCAAGAGCCTCTGGTGCACGACCACATGAAAAGCATGATGGACATCCAGAAGGTACCCACACAGGGCAATGCCCGAGACCTGCGTCATTTGTACGATAGTCTTCAGGCTCACGCCCGGGGACTTGGAGCACAAAGTATGAGCGAGTAATCCTACTGCGCTATGCTCTACCCGGTCCTTCTGCGAGCACTACCGGGAGAAGTTTCCTGAAGCACAACCGGAAGATGCCATAGGAGGACACCAAAAACACCATCGCAGCGACGGTCAACGGTTTCGAGTCACCAACAGAGAACGTTCACCTGAAAGCTTTACGGACTTTCAAATATATTCGAGTAAAGGTGGAAAGCCGGGAGAGGATGTCGGAGGAACGGCATAAGCGGTAAGTCCGCAAATCGTTCTTCTCCAATTCATAAACGGTCGAAGAGGCCTCAACTCTACACCGAGCCTAGCCAGTCAACAGCGGCCGCTCTGCATGGCGCGGCAAAAGACTCGGAGTGCTTTTCGTGCAAATACAAGACGCATGGCACCCCAGCGCGCGAGCAAGAAGAAGCCTTTGCTTGGCCTAGCTTTCTCACATAACTAATTTCAAACTGTAAACTGCCCAACTAGAGCTGAATCAATTCTCGATCTGTGTTTTCTAGATGATTAAATGCTTTAAAACAAATAAAGTGCTCACATATGTGACGGAATTTCTGATCGTGGTACGGTATTTTTGTCAATGTTTCTAGACCGAAAATCAGGAACTAGGCCAGTGATTTTAAATGTTCCGAATTTGGATAATGCTGACGACGTTGATGTTATAAAGTTTTTGTTTATTTGTCTTTTTACTCGCTTCAGCAGTTATTAATTGACTTTGATTCGGACATCAAAGCGCGGTGGTATAGTTTTAAGAACATTGTTAGTAAGTGTATTTCGAAATATGTTCCGGACCACAACAAACATTCTAACACTCATAATCCTTGAATTAATAGAAATATTTCGCATTTAAGAATTGCTCGATTGCGAAAGAAATCTGGATATAATAAGACAAAATCAAGTCGTCAGATCCTCTCCGAACGTAACACCCGACTTATACTTTACATAAAAAAGTCTTATTTTAATACTACATTTTAAGAATAATTCGACAAAATGTTCGACAAAATGTACGAAAAATTCGACAAAATGTTTTGGCGTCATGTATCTCAAAGGAATAACACGGTTGGACAAATTAAATTATCTACAAATTAGTTTAGTTATTTATTTAGCATCATGCGGAATGGGCATCATACTATATGCATATTTTTTGTCGGTCTCTTTTAAGCATGGAGCGTATTACCTGAGGGCTGGAAAACTGCGATAATCATTCCAGTACATAAAGTACATAAAGGCGATGATTGGAACACAGCATCTAACATTAGGCCTATTTCACTAACGAGTACTACATGTACGCTACTTGAGCAGATAATTTTTTCACGTATTTCATCTAATCTGGAGCAGCATAATCTTATTGACAAAGATCAGCATGATTTTTGAAAGTTACTTTCGACTACAACTCACCTAATCGAGCTAAATCACAACTTGGTGAAGACAATTATTGAAAGGGGCCAAACTGATGTTGTGTAGGTGAATTTTTCAAAGACATTTGACAATGTATCGCATCCAAAATCGTTAGCGAAATGATCAAACCTATTCAAAAGCAGGGTATCGAACCGGTCATTATTTCGGTTCGGTTCGGGTTCGGGTTCAGTAGCATTGTATTTCGTTCCGGTTCGGTTCCGGTTTGGGGTAGCGCACATTATATCACTCCGGTTACCGGTTTTAATAACCGGTTCAAACCGATTCCTAACTCGACCTTTGAATATTGACCGAGCACTTCCCGCAGCCTTTTCTGTGCACGAGGTACTTGCAACATACCCCTCCCAAAACTACTGCCTCTTCAGGCAGATATAAAAACTCTGCCCAGTGATGTGCGCAAAAGACATCATTAATGGCAAGGCTATTACTATTATGTTACTGTTCTTAAGTGAACTAAATATAAGCGATCGGCTTTCCATTTTTATGGTGTCTTTTGCACACGCAGCTGTGTAGTATTTCAAACCCTGCCAGAAGAGGGCGTATTTTTGGGACCTTTCCAAAAAAGCAGCTTGTGGCCGGTGCCATCTTTAGTGTTCGGTTTCCGAAGCGGAAAACACGCACGTTCTGGGCTGTGAAGATCACACGCTGGGCTGTGATTTTGTAAACAGTAAAAAGGTCTCTATCTGGATTGCTTGCCCTCTATATGTTTTTGTTGTTTTGCTCTGGACGCACGTGATTTTTTTTTATGCACGCTACCTGTTTTCGGCACCCAGTAAGAGGTCACAGCTATGCCCTAGAGTGGCTGACGGGGGAACGAGAGGAAACAAATGTGCCGTAAAACACAGAAACAGGGACATTGAGTGAGCAGTTTGGGTAGTTTATTGAATCCCGTTAAGCTGTGGTCATACATCGGCCAAACTGGCTGATGTGTCAATGACCGGGCACGTGAACACGCACGTATACTGAAATGTGACTATCTTGCTAGCGCTTCAGGTTCCGGTGGAAAAAAGCTGTTCTAAAGATCCCGTGGCGTAGCTTTCTCTCGTCACTTTGACTTTTTGTCGTAAACAACGCTCTACGACCCGGTTTGAGGCAGGTCATCGTACATGTCAGCCACCGAACAAAGTTCCGGTAATGCCACCGCAGCGAACGACGTTTCTCGAATGCTCAGTTGAAGACGATATAAAGAGGACTTCAAACAAAAATGAGAAAATTGTTGAACAGGCGACATGCTGGCTTTGCTAATCTGAAAAACCTGCAAAAAAAAAGACAGACGCATTTATTTATTCATGGTACCTCAAAGGCCCAATGAAGGGCGTTACATGAGGGGGGTACATCCAGGGTAAGTATCAATCTCCTACCCCCCCCCCCCCTCACTCCTCCACCCCCTGGCCAACACCTCCCCTGGCCTCCTTCCAGGGCGCGGCGCGTCGCCGTAGGGAGCCTACATACTCGCCGAGGCTCCCTACGTCGGCGAATCGTCGCCGAGTAACGTTGCCTCCAACAACCCAAATCTTTGTGTGTTTCTTTTTTTCTTTTTTTGTAAGGTAACACTCCGAGCACGTTAAAGAAAAGATTGTTTTTCTCTAAAATGGACCACAGGCGACCCTACAAACTATACTGCCGATGCAGCGTGACACTCGTCCCCCCTTCTTTCAGGATGTCGCTGCACTCAAGCGGAAGGTCACGTGGTGCGCTCTCGGTGCTCGATTGGCTAAATGACTCCTCGACTGCAACTGCGGTCCATCTTGAGGTCAAACATTCGCGGACGCGTAGTCCTCCGTGCCAACAGTGGCGCAATCCGCTCCGAAACTTGGACATTTCGCAGCCAAGCGGCCAAGCGGTGCTTTGAAATCGCCACCGCCGCTACCGCGCCGCCAGGATCAATCCAAGAAACAAAGGAAAGTTGAAGCTCTCCAGACGATGATGTATTTTTTTATTACGTATGCAATAAAAAGAAATGCAAAAATCTCACAGTATGTAGGATTAGTCTTGGCAACATAAGTAAAGTATACGCCCCCAACTTTTTTCATAGACCAATTATTGACACAATTGGCCCTGAACCGCTTTCCTTGAACCGGTAACCGCCACATCAGATTAAGGCTTCGTTCCAGTTCGGGTTCAATATGAAGCGTTCCAGTTCGGGTTCAATATGAAGCGTTCGATTTCGGTTTCGGTGTTGTACCGGTTCGGTCAAAAATAACGGTTTTGATGCGGTTTTCGGTTCGGGTTCGGTTCGACACCCTGCTCAAACGTACACAAATTTTAATTGATATTTCCGCACATCTATTCGACAGAACTTAACACGTTAGCTAAAATAAAGTGAATTCTGACAGACTTCCTGTCGCATCAGGTGTATCCCAGGGCTCCGTGCTTGGACTTCTTTTGTTTTTAATGTTTATAAACGGCATTACAATCAATATTAATGTTCCACTGAGATTGTTTGCAGATGAGTGCACTATATATCAGAAAATAAAGGACAACCGGGACAATCTTAAACTGTAGGAAGCACTTGTGTAAAGGTGGACTGTACTGGTCAGAACTTCAGCTTGGGCGAGTTGGTTATTCATGATACTGCTTCACAGCGCACAGGATCAGACACACTTAAAAGTACTTTCACGCACACAAAGGAAGAACATAAAGGACTAACTCACACAGCGCTGACTAACAACTCGAATATATTATGCATCATCTTCATCTTCCTTCACTCCGATGCAAATGGAGGTGAACCCAAAAAAACCCGAGGAACGTATGAAAAAAGAAAAGAAAAAAAGAAAAAAAGGAAAGAAAAGAAAAAATGAAATAAAAAAACAAAAATAGAAGGAAAAAATAATGAATTCCCTGTACAGCGGACGTTGCTACTGTGCTTATTCTAAAAAGTTCAACTCTTTTTCCGTTAAGGCTAGCGATGGAGTGCTAACACATATACTATCTAGCCTTACAATGTTAGCGGTTTCTACTATTTCTCGCGTCAGTTTGTTTCTGCTCCGTCCCAGAATGGTGCATTTGTCCAGGAGGGAGAACATCCACAATCTCTGCAGTGGATGCCTAAATGACCCGAATTGGCATTTTTGGCGGTATTGTTGTGCTCTAAGTCGGTCATTAGACTCAGCGACCATGTCTGTCCGGTATAACGCTTGCCACATGTAGGGGAAGAGTAGATGACTCCTTCATTGCAGGACACGCAACTTGGTCTGGCGGTTTTTGGCTCAAGAAACTGGCCAATAGAGTCAACGTTGACGTTGTATTCTCCGCGCCGAATAAACTTGCTAGCTTGTGCAAGAAGGTGAATGGGACATCTAGTCGACCAGTTGGATGCACCAAAAACCACCAGACCAAGTTCGTGTCCTGCAATGAAGGAGTCATCTACTCCTTCCCCCTCACATGTGGCAAGCGTTACATCAGGAACAGACAGGTCGCTGTCTAAATGACCAGACTGAGAGAGCACAACAATACCGCCAAAAATGCCAATTCGGGTCATTTAGGCATCCACTGCAGAAGATTGTGGATGTTCTCCTCCTGGACAAATGCACCATTCTGGGACGGAGCAGAAACAAACTGACGCGAGAAATAGTAGAAACCGCTAACATTGTAAGGCTAGATAGTATATGTGTTAGCACTCCATCGCTAGCCTTAACGGAAAAAGAGTTGAACTTTTAGAATAAGCACAGTACCAACGTCCGCTGTACAGGGAATTCATTATTTTTTCCTTCTATTTTTTGTTTTTTGTTTTTATTTCATCTTTTTCTTTTCTTTCTCTTTTTTCTTTTTTTCTTTTTTCTTTTTCATACGTTCCTCGGGTTTTTTGGGTTCACTCTTCCATCGGAGTGAAGGAAGATGAAGATGATGCATAATATATTCGAGTTGTTAGTCAGCACTGTGTGAGAGTTATTCCTTTGTTGTGCGTGAAAGTACTTTTAGAGTAGTGTCTGATCCTAGTGCGCTGTGTAGCAAGTATCATGGACTTGTACTAATGAATGGCAAATGAAAAATTAATTTGGATAAAACAACGATGTCAATTGTATGTTTAAAACAGATTGAATTTAATTATACACTACACCGGCAAGATGTAGAACGGGTGGAACAATACAAGTATTTAGGCCTTCTATTTAATAACAAACTAAACTTGAATCAACATCTAGAAACCACGATAACCAAATCAAGAGGCTACATCGTTTGCATTAAGAAGAAAATTTAAATTTTCAGATTCGAACACTAATGTTATTGCATACAAGAATTTTTGAGACCTATATTGGAATGTACAAACTCGGTGTGTGCCCTTTCGCGATAGAAGGTATTAATAAACTACAAAATCTCTAAAAGCTTGCTGCTCAATTTTTTATTTTTTTAAGAACATTTTAAATAATCAGCCAGAGAGTTCGTGGAAATAGCTAGGCTTCAGACCCTAAAACTTAGAGCAAAAGTCAATAGATTAAAAATTGGCGCATATTCCTTATGGCTCTTTCCAAATAGAGTGTTCCAACTATTTAAAGTTCGCATCAACAGGATCTTCTACTTAACCATTCCAGGGCAATGACATAGCACAGTGTTCAAAAATAAGTGTTTTCGATATTTGGTCTTTCCTCGTGCAATTCACGATTCGAATGAATTTACAAACAATATTTTCATCTTAAGATCATTTCATCAGTTTGTTACGGCAGTTGACTTGCATTTTTTTTATAGATCGTTGTGTAGGTTTAGCAAGCGTTTTCTTCAATTTCGCTCGCAACCACTCTTAGTGTGTCTTCATGAGTGGAGCCAGCAGTTTTCGAAATAAATAAATAAATATAACTCCTTGTAACGCTGAATTAGAGCTCCAGCTCTTGAGGAGGAGGATGCAAGGGTACTGAGAGAGGGTATATCCCTCATCTCTGCTCCTTACCTCGTCATCCTGCCTCCTACTCCGCCACGGGGGCCACGTGGCCCCGTGGGTCACGTGACCTCAGGGGGGGGGGGGGGGGGCACGTGAACTCGGGGGTGGGTTCACGTGACCTCGGGGGAAGGGGGTCACGTGACCTCACGGTTACGCCGATGCCGATGGCGACGGCGACGGCGACGCCGCTCAAGCCGGGAAACGGGCGCCTAAGAGCTGCGCTCTAAAACATCATCATTAACGCCCGCCGTGTTCAGGGAATGAGGATGAAAAACAATATGTAATTTTGAGCACAGGTAGATGAAGAGCCAAAATAAAACGACCCACGAAGAGCAGACGCCAAAGTATGGTGCATTGAACCATAGCCTCCTCTATACTGACAAAGCCCGGCAGATTGTCACGAGAAGCTCAGAGGAGAGCCACTGACGGATGGTGGAGAGTCACGTGACGGGCGTCTCGCTGCGTCAGAGACGCCGAAACACACTTCTCGCAAGCGGTGGAATGTGCTCTCGTGCTCCTCGCTTTCCTCGTGCTACCGCTTCTTTTCTCGTCGGGTTCGAAAACCATGTTTCGGGTCCTCGCCGCTACAAAGAAGCTGTGCGCTGACGCCCAGGTTCCCCTTGAGGTTCCCCGAAGAAATGTTCTGTGCTACCAGATCCTCGCGCTCCAAATCTGCGACAGGGCACTCTATGGCTCCGTCGTCGAAATGCCAGGCTTTGTGATTATAGAGGAGGCTATGATTGAACGTATAGACAATTGCAAGCATGGTGCCCCCGATTAATGCCATTCTTCGATAAAATCAATCCGCCTTTTTATGTGTCGAGTTAGACTCGATGTGCGCTATCCGAAACATGTCTGAAACCTCCGTTCATGAAAACACAAATCAGTCGTTAGTTGTATGGACGAGCAGTGGCTTAGTCTGACACAGTATGATGACATAGTTACCCGCCATAGATCGTACAAAAAAAAATTGGGTTGTGTGTATGTTTATACAGCCTAGAACTTTGTCTGCCTCCAAGGGCGACGAGTCTCCCAGCTGTAGATGAGCAATTTAGCCAGTGCAGTACAAACCGCTAGCCTGGGGTCTTTAACGTGCACCACGCAGTAGGTGATACACGACCGCACGCCGGTACGATGCTCATCCAGATCGAAACGGGCAGGGGCGGGAATTGAACCCAGTGTCCTGGGTTCTGCAGCGCGAGCTTTCGCTCCACGTGCTCCGAGCTGGTGTGCGC
>JAZHYW010028585.1:0-14995 GCA_037355805.1 Ixodes ricinus | reverse complement strand
CCTTGCGCGGTGCTGCTGACAGTCACCGATGACGAGTCGTCCAGAGAGAGAGACCGGTAGAGTTAATGCACTTCCTCGCCGGCGGAATGAAGGAGGAGCGCTTTCTTGCGTCCGTCCGACGTGATGTTGTACGCGACGAGAAAGTTCTCGAACCTGTCCACCCACTTGGCCCATTCGAGGCCGATGTTGTTGGCACCCGTCGCTTGGATGTCAAAACTCGGAAACGGGGACAGCGTGTGTGCCATGTTGACCTGTTCCGTCGCTTGCTGTGGCGGTGCTCGCCGATGATTTTGTGGTGCACAGGTTCTAGGGGTCTTCCGTTGTTACCACGGCCGGCACTTTTACACCATTGTGGTGTTGGGGTTTTTAGGGATTACTTGGATTGAGGATTGCAGCGTGGGTATTGACGTTTCTTTAATCCGCCATTTTCGATACATAACAATGTGCGCCAACCGTGTACAGTGGATTTCGCCAAATCAAGAACACTATATCCCCGAGGGTGCTTACCGAGTTCTGTCGTCGACAGAGCCACTTAGATGCTTGTGTGTTTCACCGACACCAAAAACGACGCTAATAACTAATCGTCTGCATAAAAACTAATGGGGCAAGTGGTGGACGTTGCATGGTGGAATGCGGCTTACCGGAACTGAAAAAGAGTTTGGTGTGCGTTTCAGCCAAACTTGGCAAAGGACGAAAGGTATCCCGTATCCCGTCCCAGTGAGGGGAGCGTCTGAACGAGGCAGGTGACAATGGTATCGGGGTGCGCGCTTCAAACTTGCCTTATCATAAACCTCGTTTTGACGTTATTTTTGGCTTCGGTACATCTTACATGGGCCGCGAGCTGGTTTCATCTCGCTGCTGACTTCCAAGGAGCAGAACCGGACAAATCAAATAACCACCTCTACAGAATAAATAAATAAATACGTTCCTGCCGGAATGTTTAGTAGGACAAATTTCTACCGATAATTAAATCATAATGTTACGTGTATGTTTATACAGGCGGAAGTTAGTCAGCCTCAATGGGTGTCTGGTATCGCAGCTGTCGATGAGATATTTAGCCAACGGAGTGCAACCGCTAGCCTGGGTTCTTTAACGTGCTTCGCGCAGTAGTGATATACATACGACCGTAGGCCGGCACGATGCTCGTCCAGATCGAAACGGGCTGGAGTGGCGATTGAACCCAGGATCCCTTGGTTCTGCAGCGCTAGCTTTCGTTCCTCGCGCTCCGAGCTGGTGTACGCTAGCCCACACATTGCTAATCAGACTCCCGTACAGGCCCGTCTGTCTGCGTGATTGTCTTTTCGTTCGAAGTCTCTCGGCGACGCTTATGCTGTCACCTCAGAGCGAGGAAGCGATTTATCCGCGCTGAAACTGTAATGCGGTAGAAGACACGAGAGGCGATGCTGATGCTTTGGGCCTCCGGGATCAGAGCTGTCGTGGTCCCTCTTCCGGGGATTCGCGTCCATCGGTGAAACGGTGCAGCTCGTCCAAGAGGATTTCCTGTCGAACTGTCGGATGTGGCCGCAGCCATGTCAGCGCACCCATCGGTGGCATGTGTCCAACTCTTAAGCGCAATATTCCTGTAATATGTTTTTTTCTCGGTTTATTGTCTTTGTGGAGAGAGCAGCAATCATATTTTAACTGAGTGCAGCTGACATTGTCAGCTCGGGGAAGAGAGAAGGGAGGTTAGAGTTAGGGCTGTGCACCGATCAAGGGTCTTTCACCGATTTATCGGTGATGTTTATCGATCACAGATAACCGCTCGATCGGTCTAAAGGTGAGGGGAAGATAGAGAATTGATGAAGTGCTGACAATTTAAAGTGTGTGGGACTTGCATATCAGTGCGTCCGGCGCGGTACCCAATGATTTGCGTCAACGCCGGACGCCGGCGTTCGGCGCTCGAACGCGTTTGAACATTCCGACCAGAGCTCAACGGCCTGACGTCCCCACTCGCTGTCATCCCCTGCTCTCCCTTAGTTTCTACCCGGCCTTCTTTCAGAGACGCTACGCGCGACCATGTTCGCGCCGTCTAACCACAAAATGTGTACCAAGTTCATCCGTGCAACATCACCGCGATGTACGACTCGGTGCCAGGAACTCGTCTCCAGCTCCCGTGTGTAGCGTCCTCCCTTCCTTCTTTTTTTTTGTTTGTCTATGCAGCGCAAGTGGTTTCAAGGTGACAGCATATGGCGTTACAAAAGTAGGAGTGTCCTGTTGTAGAATGTTGCGATCCTGAGGGTTGGGCGTGGAAGTTCAGTAAAAAAATATATATATAACGAGAGAACGCGAGTGTCGCTGTCGTCGCGCCGTCTCTAAGCCATCCCAACTTCTGGCTGTCGAAGCTTCCGTGAACTGTCAAGTACCAGAGAGGGACCTGAAGCAGAACAGGCGTCTGCCACACCCGCCACCGCTGCTGTGACACCGCCAGGATCGCGACCGGCGACAACTAGAGGGCTGGGCGTCGATGAAAAATTTGAACGCGATTATTCGCCACCCTTTAATGGATTAATTAAGCGATTAATCGGTCTCGTCACTTTTTTAATATGTGACAAATCGCGTAATATACAATTTTGATTTGGAATCAACCTCGATTTGGTAGTTGAAAACAGTTCAGACACTCATACTTCGCAGAGTATTCCTTCAGCTGCATGAGGGAAAGAGGTTCGTTGATATTCTCCGGCAAGGGCGACCTCCCTCGATTGTTCACAATAATCTCTTCTGCGCTAAACGGACACTCGAACGGCTTTCGAAGTGGCCGTGACATGTGTAACCTTTGCGATTTTCTGGAGTTAGAAATATTGCCTCTACAGTTTACTTTAGGCTACACTTCCTCTAATGTTTGCCCTTCAAACAGGGGTACTCGTCCACATCTGCGTGATGATCAAAAAAGAAAAAGAAAGCGTGTAATTTTTACTTTCCTTCGGTTCGTCAAAATTTTACCGATTAACCGGTTACAAAAAAAGTTAATCGCGTTTAAAGCATTAATTGATTAATCGGTTGGTTAATCGATCAATAGCCCAACCCTAGACATGACGCTTTTATGATGTCAAAAGGCGGAAATTGAAGGACCAGCTTAGTGGACATAGTAAACTCACCAGTCGGTTGCGGGTTCCTGACACCATAACAAAACCACACATTCTTTGTTGTCACCGCGTTTGCCTCGGTCCAGAGTATCGCGTGAATTGTTTCTTCGAAGTGACTTTCGCCGAAGATACATCCTCTTTGAAACTGTTTGTATAAAATGCCGATCGGGCACTCGACCTCCGTCGGTTGCTTTGTTTTGTTTTTCGCGCGGACAGGAATAGGCGCGTTCAGCCGCGTCGGATCTCATCTTTATTCAGCCGCATTCGCGCACCCTGTTCTTTTTGTCCCCTGACCCGCCTGTTTGGTTTGTCGGGTGGGCGGCGGGGGGACAGCCGACCCACCGGAGTGCGCCCAGAACTGATTCGAGTCGGGGGGCGTTGGTCCGTGACATTGCACGGGCGCGAAGCTCGACGACGACAAGCGGACAGTATACCGCGGGCGAAACTAGGGATGCCGTGAACCTGCCGGAGTTTCGAGGTCGACGCGGTTCGCCTTTTTTTGAAGTTTTAACGATGTGCGAGGAAAGTTCGACTGTGCACCGAAGTTGAAGGCGAGCTCGCGCAGACACCGCATAAAATAATCGAAGCCCGCGAACGACCTTTTCTTCGTCTACGAAACGTCATCGAGCATAGATGGCGCGCAACTCGAACAATGCGGAAAGCAAGTCGTCTGCTTCTGAGCAGGAGTGGCGGTGACGTCAGAACGACGCCGAGCTCTGATTGGCTGATTGAAAAAGATAGTGGGTAGACCTCAATGCTAGATGCCCTGAAGCCTACCCTCTATTTTTTTTTCAATCAGCCAATAAGATTTTGGCGTTGTTCTGACGTCACCGCCACTTTTGTTCGAGAAGCAGACGACTTGCTCTCCGCACTGTGGCCGAGCCCGACGCTGAGCGTATCCCTGACGCGTTGATTGGACACGACTGCCAGCCGAATGCTGACGCGTCGCTCGCGTCCAATCTGTGTCCGTCCGAATGCTTGTGCACGGGCACGGGCTTCGATTCTTCTGAGGTGGTGTTGTGTAACTTGTGTCGAACTTCGTCGAATTTCGCCGGAAGTTCGATGTTTCGCCGACGCACGCTGCCTTCCTTTTGGTGAACGTATTCTGTGCGCTCTTTAATGCGGATTTGTATGTTCCTGCTTTCCGTCTATTCGCGATTGGGTGATCACGTTTTCGTGTACAATACAGGAACGGGAAAGGTGGCAAGTGCTTCTGTCTTTTAGTGGTAAGGTAAGGGGCATTGTGTGCGCTAACCCGTGACGTGAAGGTGTGCGCAACTTCGTGTTTGCTTGGAGACAGGCGTGCGTAAATAATGAATTGGACTTGGAAGCCGTCCCGATACCTTGACGGGTTTGTTCAGCTCTCGCGTGTGCTTCGCTGCTCGGCAGGTGCTGCAGTGCGAGCAAAGTTTAGCAGCTCTGCTATCAGTCGTAACGTTTTTAAAAGCAGAATTTCCCAATTAACAATATGGACGTCCGCTATGGGTGGGCAGCTTGTTAGGACGCCTGTTCATCTCGGGGTCCGCACCAGGCATTCACTGACGGGTGCAGACCCCGAGATAAACTGGAAGTTTCTAAACCATATGCTTATTTTTACTAATGAAAAAGCTAATTATATATTTTAGTTAATCATTCAACATATTGTGACGATTGGCCTTTTATACTATATCGCTCTGACCTTTTAACTCACCTCCACAAACAGCATTAGTGTAGCATTTACAGCGTTTTTTCAGTTTCTTTACATAAAATCTATAATCCCCTCCAAAAACAAAAAAAAAACAACAAACAAGAAGGAACAGTCTATATATTCTAACCACTCCACGTTGCCAACAACCATATCCATGAACCCACGGCCGCTTAGGAGAATTGAGTGATAGTACCATCCTAAAACACGCACGTCTTTGCTAAAAAGAAAAAATGGTGGGCTGTATTTGTGCATTAGTGGTCTGCGATCAGTGATCGTGTTCATGACCTGAACGCACTGGAAGTTGGTGAGCACACTGGAAGTTGATGGGCGCATACTGGATATGGAGGTGCAGACGTTCCTTCCATTTGTAACTTTACCTGACCATAATGTAGATACATAGGCTACAGTGCTAAGAAGGAAATACTCCAACCAAAACCATAAAAAAGTGACCAAACTCTTTAAAACCTGCTTGGTTTATTTTTTCTGAAGAAACCAAGCAGGTTTCGAAACGTAGGATTACTTTTCTATGGCTTTGGTTGGATTTTTTATTACTGTAGTTTTACCCAACCAGATAAATTTCTGGCAAATTTGTTTACGTTCCAATAAAGTTGCTACACTCGTGAACAAACTTGGATTTTCCCAAGTTACCATGCTCCAAACTTTCCTCCATGTGAAAAGTTCTAAAGCAATTTTTTTTTGCCGTCTTATTTTTAATTTGGGAAGTATAAACTGCTAGTGCGAATTAACCCAGATTCCCTAGACGGCGCGGTTAATCATCTGGTAGTCGAATTTAGTTTCGTTCAACTCGTCCGAACTTTCGACGCCCACTTTTAAAGGGCCGCCGCATTCTCCACCACTTTAGCGTCGTGCGGGCCGCGCGTTAGCCAAATGCGCTTTCATAATTACTCTCCGAGCTCTGGCTCCGAGACTTGGCGACACGGGGCCCCACTTCTCGGAAGCCCCGCGTCTCTCCCACGGGAAATGGACAGAGCGAAGGCCGGGCCTCGAGTAAGAGCGCGCACTGCGGTGTTCGGGCCTTCCCTGCGTCAGAGGCGCGGAGCGGATTCTCAGCCCCCCGATTGCTTATCTGCGAGGTACAGACGAACAGGTTCTAGACTTGCCATAGTTAAAAGCACAAACTACGAGACAACAGCGGGACCGTCAGTGTTCGTCGTCCGCGTCCTGAAACTTCCAGTATCTCATCTAGAAGTGGCCGCGTCGGCCACGCGCCACGTGTACAATTTTTCTCCCTGAGCTTATCTAACTTGAATTCCTCGCGTCGCTTCTGTTGATTGCGTCGTTTATTTTAGCGGGTGTCCGCGTGTACCGTTCGTGCTTGTGCCCTAAGCGTCATTTCAGCGGACGTCCGCGTGTATAGGGTGTATTCACTGGCGGCCATATCCGTGTGCGCTAATGCTGAGCACGTGCTGATGGCTATAGCGTCCACAGTTATTTTGCAACGTGCACCCCGCACCATCAATATTGCCGGTCTTGACAGCGTATCAATGTGAGCTCGTCTCTGAGCATGCGCTCTAAACAGTGACCTCAAATATGGCGGCCAGTGAATACCCCTCTATACTTCATGGTCTTCGGCATTTGCCTTTGTTTGAGCATAAATTTGATGAGCGACGGAATGCTGGGTGCTGTCCCTCGTAAGGTCGATATATAAATACATTTCCTGAATACCGAGATTTTAGTATCCCCACCCACCGGCGAAACGAGCCCACATCTTCGTAACGACCACCGCATGCGGCGTCGGTGCTTGGCGGCATTGAAAAAAGAGATAAGTGATAAGCGTGATCGATAAATTCATTGCATACACAGTGCCAAAGACGTTTATATTGACGAGAAATGTTTTCGGTACGATGACGCTTCATTGTGATCTTGGCGCGACTAATCCTAAACGACACTTTCGAAGCTTCGGAGATTTGATGGAGCCGAAATGGCGATTGCCATGACAACATAAACCGACTCGCTTTCGAAAGTTTGTTCATGTGTAGGTTATAGTCTCTGTTCGTATCCGAGTAGCATGGCAGGGAAGGCAATGGCGCTATATTTCCAGTATAGTAATTGTCGTAGTAATTGTAATATATTACACCCTCTTACAAACCTCTACAAGACTGGTTCAAACTTTGCCCAGTCTGAGTCTCGGCTGAGAAGCGCTGTTCAGCCGGAGCGATCGCAGCTGGCGCCCCCACTCGGGCGTGCGGAGTCAACGAGACGCGCCTCCTTCCCGACCTGTTCCCGACGCGTGGAAAGAAACGGAAGGCAATATCTGCGGCGAGTGAGTGGTCGACCGGGGAAGCCGACGGTGCCGTTCGTCTCCCCTCCACTCGAGTGGATTCCACCGGCGCTGGGATACGGGAGAAGTGCGCCACGGGAGCATTTCCGGCTGAATGACGTCGTCTCCGTCGCGATGGCCGACAAGGGCCGGAGTTTGGGGAGGGCGCCGTGCTCCGTTTCCCCTTAGATACGGCGTGGAGAACGCTACGACGCCATCGAAGCCGGTTTAATGACGGTCGAGTGTCACGTGATCTACAGGAGGGGCCAACGTTACTAGATTACCTAAGTTGTGCAACTCCCGCGGAGAAGGCACCTCCCTCCCCCTCACTCCCTTCAGTCAGTCAGCCTCCCGTCGTTTGAAGCCTCATCTAGATTTTCGTTTCAAGACTGTGTGTTCTATGGTGTACGTTGAAACGCCATCTAGACGCTGTGCTTGGAAACATACGTATTCCATAGAATACAATACGCTGCAGTTACCCTAGCTCAATTGGTAGATCGTTCCACTGGAAAGGTATCTGGTTCGATACCAGGACCAGGCGGATTTCTTCGGCCGCGCACCGGTCACCTAGCTGTGTTTGGAAATTTGTGTTGATTCTTTGTCCCCTTTTCCAGAGATTTTTATCGTCATTCTTGTCCAACTCGCTTGCACCTTTTTGCATTTCATCATTAAATGCAATAAAACTAAAAGAAAAAGTAAAAAGGTGTTGATGGACAGAGCAATTCTTTTTTTCATCCTGAGATTACAATCTTAGGATGAAAAAATGCAGAATAATTTGTTCCTGGCCTAAAGCTGTCGATCCTCAGAGCCGCCGTCTGGGAAGCTGATCTGTAACATTAAAGTCAGGATACTTCGACACCTTGCATATTTGTGTCAGAAAGTACGACGCTCAACAGAGCCTTTAGTCTCGTAGCCTCTGCAGAGACGTCATGCCGTCGTTCTTTCCGTTTCCTTCGCCCTCTCTTCCGCACGTGTGTTTCTGGGTGGCCCGTCGTGCGTGCGTCCGCTTGAGTAGGACCTCATTTGGCGCGAACGGGAAGGGGGCCGGGCCTCGGATTCCAGCCCCGGGAGTGATTGCTGCGGGACGCCGCCTCGGATGCGGGCCCCGTAGGCTTCATTACCGCCGTGGAGGCCCGTAAAGCGGGAGGGCATCCATTGGCACGCACGGATCTGTTCGGCCGGTTGGTCGATCTCGTCGGTCGTGCACACCCCAACGCACCAGATGCGCCGGAAGCAGGGGTTGCGTCGAGTTCGACTGGAGCCCTGGAGCAGAACGAGTGATGTTCGCACGCGGAGCGAGGACGCCGAACGTTCGTCCAGGAATGCGTCGTCTTGGCATTGCCCTGTTCGGTTGGCGACGAGGTGTTTCGGTGGCTCCCTCTTCGGTCCTTTCCTCGAGGTATCGTAACGCGTTCCTTTTGAGAATCGGTAGCGAATAGCGTATTTAGTTACTTTCGAGCGAGTAACGAGTAACGGTATTTAGTTACTTTTTTTGGGTAACGTGTACATGTCTGGACACGAGCCGGAGCCAACACTGGAGTATCCGCCGAGGTATTGATTGTTACGAGCCGAACTCGAGTGCTCACGCAGTTCTCGTGTCCAGTCCGTGAACCGCGCTCGACTATCGTCAGGCGGGTGGTTTCGATCCCCCAATTACGTCATCAAGCTTTGCGAAGGCAAGACGGAAATAAATAGTCTCCTTTTATCCTCGCAATTTCACCAAGACAAAGAAGCTTCTGAATCAGTGCCGGTCTGTGCGGGTATACTTTGGGCCAGAACAGGACCAGCACGCCTCTGCACAAAATGATGAACATTCCAACTCGATATCGTTTCATGACCCCTTTAAGATCTATGTAGGTGATTTCTAGATTAGATGTTTATCTTATCAAGACGCGCGCACACGCTTCAAACGCCAAAATCATCGCTTCTTCCTCAGTCATCCAAATCTTGTAAGAACTACTTGGCGCGGCGTGTGCGACAATGCGCAAAACTTCCTTTTTTTCTTGAGGTTAATGTTAATATCAATAAAATTAAGATGTGTCTGTTAATGGGTCGAACCACTTTTGGGATAAATCTGAGGCTATCAAAATTTCGCCTCAAACCTTCCACCACACTATGAAGAATGTTAACCTTGGGAAGAATACGCGGCATGAATACCTGCTGTAACTAGCCAGGTGGGAACGCTCTGGGAACTCTTTGCGGCATTATCGAATGAGCCGTGGAAATGCGCTTCGAAGCGATCCGACGGTTCCGGCGCTGCCGGCGAAATGGGGACACCGACCGAAAGTGTGGGAGAGTTCGAATCTTACGAAACCCGCGATGCCCGTCCATTTCGATTCCTCATCGCTGCGTTTTGCTCTCTTCTCGGCCTGCAGCGGAAGGGTGCTCGTCCGGAATAATCTGGCGGGGAGGGGCGGCCGTGGGTGCTCGAAATGTTCTGCTTTCTTTTCAGCGCGAGGGCGAAAGTGGGCGAATTTAAATTTGTCTTCTTCCTTTGTCTTTTTTTTTTCTCTTAGCTGCGCCGTTATGGTGGGCGGAGCAAGCCCCCGTTGTCTATTTAGAGTGAGGCTGCAGCTCATGAATACAGATTGATCGAAATTGCAGAGGCTTGAAGTCGCCGCTGCTTTTCTGTGTTTATTTTTGTTTTGGTATGTTAACATTTCTAATCAATCCCTGATAATATCTCTCGAACGCCTAGAGAGGCTCCGCGGACTGGCGCGAGATGCACTAGGAAGAGGGTGTCCCGAAACGGACATTCTGCAGGAAATATCGGCGCATGGGCATAGAAAGCTCACGTTTTAACCGAATCTGCAACAAGCAGATCAGTCTTACGACGTGAATTTTCAAGGCATAGTTCTCTTCCCGTAAACAATGAGAGCAAAACACTTGCAAAAGTCAATGTTGGGGGCGTTTGCAGACGACCGAGTTAGCGACGCTAATTGCTTGTGGCGCCATCTCCCGATGGCCTAGCGAGCAAACAGTGTGCGTCGTCTGCTCGGTGAAATAAAGTAAGTATATACAGTTACAGAACCCAAATAAAGTAACTAAATACCGTTCATCGTTACTCACTCAAAAAGTAACTAACTACGTTACTCGTTACTGAGATTCAAAAGGAACGCGTAACGCGTTATTTTCTCGTTACTCCGAATGTGTCGTTTTTATGAAGCCGCGGCCGCTTCCAATATTTTGTCGTCGTTAATAATTCCTCTTTTTTTTAACGCGTTTATTCGGGGATAACTGTGGCTGTACTGACATCCCCTGTGCTCATCTCTTCATGGTCTATCTATAGCGTTTCCTTGTGTATGTATACATTACACGCGCCAGCTTGGACGAGAACTGAGTTCGCTACTTGAGTTCTACGCGATCCTCTTCAGAAGTAACTGCATATTGTTACTTCTACTTCACCAAAAAGTAAAGAATATACGTTACTCGGTCCTTATCTTGAAAATGTAACTAGGTCGTTACTTCGTTAAAAAATAGTAACTAAGTACAAGCAGACTTGTACGTAAGGAGTTACTAGTAACTGATGTAATCAATTACATTTTATTGTAACCTCTTAACGCTTCAATTACTTCTTCTGCGGTAACGTTCGCGGTAATTCAGTTACTATTTTTTATGTAATCAATTACAAGTAATGAGATGTTTCCGAAAGAGCTGAAATTATTTAGTTGAGCTTTTTTTACGTAAACAATCGCTCTGTCTGCTCGCGCGTCACTCATCTATGTCGCACCAACGTTGGACACTTCTTTTACCTTTAAACAACTAAATTAAAAAACATACCAAGATACCAGAAGGGATTCGAATGTCAACGCGCTCAGCGACGTTTCGACTGTCGAGCTGTCGAGAATGCCTCGTTTCCTAGAGGACTTGGCAGCGTATATCGAAGCAGTGCGCAACCAGGAATTTGCACGCAAAGTGTTCGTGCGCTACAACATCGCTCTTCCCTCAAGCGCATTCGTCGAGAGGATCTTCAGCGTCCCGGCAGATATCTTCACCAGGAAACGTGGGAAGATGACTGACGATAACTTCGAACGACATCTGCCGTTGAAGCTTAAGGCCGGGGTCACACTGCTTATACATTATGCAAAAGACAGTCTGCATACCGATTCGAACGTGAGGGAGTGACCGCGAGGCCCGTGCTTCGAATGCCGTGTGGCAATGAGTTCAAAGAGAAGCCTTTGCAGGCGGCATTCGAACCATGGATATTGCGGTAGACTCGTGTCGGCAGACTGTCTTTTGTATGACGTATGAGGCAGTGTGACCCCGGCTTAGCAAGGTGTGAATGACAAAAAGAAACAAAGTGTAACGACTTTGAACTCATGTACGCATTTTTGATTTCGTATTAAAAAGTTAAAAGAATAGGTAACGTGAAAAGTAATCAATTACTTTCTGGTAAATTTTCGATTACTGCTCTAATGCCGTAAAGAATACCGCGATGAGTTACATTTTTAAATAAAGTAATTGTAATTGTAATGGGTTACTTTTTTCCAGTAACGTGTACTAGTAATTGAAATTGTAATGGGTTACTTTTTTTCCAGTAACGTGTACTAGACTGAGTACAAGTAACGCGATATCGGTAAGGCTTCACGCACAAGTCTGCATTTTACCGAGGGTTACATTACTACGGATCCCAATTTTAGTCAATAGTTAAAACTTCACGTCTGTACCGTAACCCCGCAATACAATCTTTACGGAGCAAGGAAATGAGTCTTGTTTTCCATTAAAAAAAAAAAAAGGAGTTCATAAGTTTACGTAGGGTATACGGTAAGATGGTGTCTGTATGCACGTGGAGCACTCGTTTTTAATGCGAATAGCACTCTTTGGATACTTCACGTACTTTTCGTCTATGTATCTATCTATCTATCTATCTATCATCTATCTGGCTATCTAACCTCTTACGCCGCGGGTCGATAAATAAATAAAAAAGACCGGCGCCGGCTGGGATTCGAACCGTTGACCCTTTGATCAGCAGGCAGACGCGCTAACCACAGAGCTATGAAGGCAGTCATTCAACGCACTCTAAACGGTTGTTTATATCTTTACCATAGGACGCGCTTTACAGCGCTGTCACAGCTACCGGTGCGCGCGCGTTCCATGCACGAGGGCTCATTCCGCTCTCGTGAGGCTGAGCCCTCGTGCATGGAACGCGCGCGCACCGGTAGCTGTGACAGCGCTGTAAGCGCGTCCTATGGTAAAGATATAAACAACCGTTTAGAGTACCGTTGGTTGAGACTAGCTGAGACGCCAGAAAGTCTGGTCGGTACCATTTTGAGTGTTTGTGCGTATGGCGCGTGCTTTGCTCGCCTTCCTAAGTGACACAAACGCACGTGCTGGGCTGCGGAGATCGTGCGCAGGGCTGTGAAAGTGTCAACAAATTTAGAATCGCCTCAAGAGTGGGCTGGCGTATCTAGAGTGTGCCGGCCACCTTACGAACGCGCATAACTCCGCACCGTTTGATGCTATTCGCATTAACGTAGATAATCATTCCCAAAGGATGGGTTCTGCCGATTTTTTTCTTCTATTGTGTGTTGTTGGCACAGCTATAAGCTATCGCAGACATTCGCTCATCCCTTCATTACTATAGTCACTGACAGAGTGAGAAAGGCAGGGGGTGTCTTTCGAACGCGCGGCCTCCATCATGCTCTCTGTGCCTTCCGCCGTGCTTTGGCTGCGCACGCTCGAAGTGCGCGGGGCGCCGATGCGTCGTCGAAGGTAGGAAGCTCTTCCTGGAGACGGAACAACGGAGGTTCCTCTCCGCCTTTCTCGTATTGTGAGTCACTATACCCGATCTCCTTTACGACCACCAGGGCATTCCAAAACAACGTCGTTTAAGAGTTTTTTTTTCTTTTTTCTTGTTTTTGTTTAACGACCGCGTCGTTAGCGGCTGGCTGCTCGCCTAATTTCCGCAGTAACGTAGTGTTATCGTCGCTGACCGCACATAGATGTTGCTACGTTGGCGAAGACGAGCAGCGTATCTTTCCCGCCCGGCTTTCTTAATTGTGTCCTTTGCGCCGCCGGCACTTGTGTTTTAAGGCGGCAGAAGGGAGAACGACGATTCCGCTTGCTCCATCTAGCGGAATGGAGTTGCGGCGAGGACTGCGGGACGCTCATTCATTACGTGGCTTCTGGCGCGGAGGCGGGGACCGTAGTCTGCCGGAGTACTTCATCGATCCTTGCTCAAAGTTTACAATAGATGGAGTTTTTTTTTATTCTTATTCTTTCTTTTTTTTTGCGTTGTATTCTTTGCACACCTCGTGCCAAATTACTTCTTTTTTTTGAGGGGGGCGGGGGGCGTTAATGTTTTACGCCGGGGCCTCGAGGCCAAAGTTAAAGCCAGGACTGTTCGTCATCTTGCTGCCTTTGGACATTTGAACACCTCTATGCAAAACGTTTATTATGAAAAAGAAAAATAAATCTTTATTTTTGCTGGAGTTTTTTCATTCATTTGTTGCCGGTTCGAGACCACTTTCTATGCATAGGCGGAATAGGACGCTAAACACATTCAGTCATTCGATCAATCAATCAATCGGTTCTTTAATTCACATCATGAGTGAATGAGTAGCCGGCCTGCATAAAGCTGCAGGCCGGCTAAAGTTAAAAGAAAAAAAGATTTGAACTCCGACAACGAGCGCTTGTGCCCGCCGGCATTGTCCTTAGTCAAGTGTATGACACACGCCAAGCGACTAACAACAAGACCTTTGAGGATATACATATATAATATACATATATGACATATAATATATATAGATATATATATATATATATATATATATTTCATAGATTAAATGTTAATTACGCAAAAAATAATTAACAATCTAATTATCTCGGACTTTAATAATTTTCCTAAATAGGGCCCTGGCCCAGGACCAAAGGCACAAGCCTTTTTCTGTTGCGATGCGTGGTTTTCGATATATCGAGTTTGTCCACCTTTCGTGAAACAACCGTGTATATATATATATATATATATATATATATATATATATATATATATATATATATATATATATATATATATATATATATATATAATGGGAATGAGTGAAGATTGACAAGTGCAGCCGTAGTAATATTGTGAACAAAGAGGGAGAAGGTGATTATTGAATTTATTGCATTAAAGTTAGGGAAAGGGAAAGAGAGCTGGCGAAAAATTGGGCCAGGAGCGGGCTCTCTTTCCCTTTCCCCTTTCCTAACTTTAGTGCAATAAGTTCAATAATCACCTTCTCCCCTCTTTGTTCACTATATATATATATATATATATATATATATATATATATATATATATATAATTTGAAGTGCTAATATACTGCAGTTAACAGGATAGTAAAGATAACCAAATTTAATAGATACATGAAAGTCTGTTTATAGATAAGACACGTTTTACAAGAGAAAATAATATTCAGAACATCCAATCCCGCAATACATGCGAAATTTTAATGTAGAACGAGATGTCTAAATTTACCAAGATCCAGGCTTTCAATAATTATGAAGTTATTCTTTTGAAGTTTATTTAGGACAAGTGGACAAGTGGAGTGTCATGCCTTAACATTTGAGACCCGTGGTTTGTACAGATTTAATGGCATTTTCCAACGCTCCCCTTCACGAACGTCGTATATCCTGAAATTATGAGTAAGGTTTGAAATTTGTTCGAGGAAAGGCTCACTAGAACGAAGGGCAGATCATATCGTGTCAGTAGAGTATGCCCATATAGTGGGGGAGTATGTGCATCAAAAGGAACATTGAGTATTGTGCGAACGGCCTTTAATGCGAATAGCATTCTTTGGATACTTCACGCACTTTTCGTCTATCTATGTATCTATCTGGCTATCTAACCTCTTACGCCGCGGGTCGATAAATAAATAAAAAAGACCGGCGCCGGCTGGGATTCGAACCGTTGACCCTTTGATCAGCAGGCAGACGCGCTAACCACAGAGCTATGAAGGCAGT
>JAZHYW010028584.1:0-60996 GCA_037355805.1 Ixodes ricinus | reverse complement strand
ATTCTTGTGCAATAAAGCAAGAACAGATTAGGCAACGACCGTGCAAGGTTTGTTACCTCTTTGTGTTTATTAAAGTCTTACCAGCAATCTGAAATTGACCGATGTCAATCGCTGTGCGTCCCCTGCACTTTGAGGCAGCCGAAAGGTATGTGAAGGTGGCGAACGGACCTTCCTCGTTATTTGTGACATGGGCTCTGTGGTACGGATATTTTCGCCCGACCTGTGTCAAGTGTTATTTCTGCAGCTAAGCAGTCACAGTTGTCACTGGTCGTCAGAAAGATCAGTCGGCTGAGGCGTCAGTCAGCTCATCAAGTTCGAGCAGCGCCATTTGAGTCACTCCAAAGATGCGAGTCCATCTTCCGCTCGTCGATTCGGAGCGGGTCCCATGGAGCGGAATTTTGCCTCCTCAGCGAATTTTGGAAAGCACTCTGGATCTACCAGTGGAATTCACCATTAGAAAACCATTCCCTACCACACTATTTTGATGTATAAGTAAAATGAATGGAAAGTTGGTGCTGCCCCCAGCGATTATTGACTTTACGGGGTAGCTGGTCGACAGGTGTGTGGCAGACAAAAAAGACATACCTGACATTTTCTCGCAGTTGTTTGACCAGTTTAATGTTGATGTCGGCTTCTAAGAGAGCAGTACATATCTCCTTTAGCATAGAGTCAAGCACCTGGAACAGACAGAATGCACAGACATCAGAAACAATCACAAAGTCTTGGGAGATCGCCCACATCAGGATTCGTAAATCTAAAATTTCTATGTGCCCACAGCTCCCAAGTAGGGTTTAGTCACAGGGTCTCATTCAGATGATATTTTTCTCTCATCTGACTATGCAAAAAGATCCAGGTGAAAGCTCACTGCTAACACGTCCTCGCGACAAAAAGGCAGAAATATGGCCCACGAAACTAAAGTGGTGAAGAGACCCTACATAAAATCTATCATACACCAAAAGTCGTGTTTTAGCTACAGCTGTTTGACACGGCCTTGACAGTGCCAATACAGACCTGGAAAAATTTTGGTTTGTACAAGTCGGTTACAAAGCGTGATAATGCTACTTGAACACGTCTAAATGTAAAGTTATATCTGTTTCAAATGTTTATTTTCGTCAGGACATAAAAACAAAGCGAAAGTCATAGAAACTTCCGAAATGGTTCCGACATTGTTTGCATTTCGTCGCAGCTCTGCGACTTGTACCTCGCACGAACACTCAAAGCTTGCAATATCAAGCTCCTAATTGGAGTGAAGATGCACGCATCGAAGATAGGAGTGCGGTACGTTATGCACACTAGTAATACGATCAATTAGCAAGGTGACAAATGATTGAAGCCCCATAAGCCTACGCGTGATGTAAGAAAACGGTTGAGGTGGTCGGGTTCTACCTCCTTGTTGATGATGGTCGCATTGCTGAGCGACCGCAGGGCGTTGGTGATCTTGCGTCCCAAGTCGGCTAGAACCATCTTGCCGGAATTGTGGGGCCTCTGAAGCTTGAGTCTTCCGAAATCACAGGCACGAAGCGAAACAAACAGCTGTTGACGACATTCGTACGAGAAGGCTGCGTGGAGCAAAAGCGCCGGATGTCACGTGACCGAAAGTGAAAATGGTTCCGGTTTCGAACTTTGCCACCTGGCGTTGGTAGTTGGTTATTTTGTTTTCCTAGTCTTTTGTTAAACCTAGTTTATGCTATAAGGTAACTGATAAAATTGCAATATTTAAAATAAAAAATGCGAAAAAGTTAGGTTTTAATAATTTAACATAGAAAAGCTATAAACCATAGGAATCATCTTCAACTTGAGCGTAGTAAGATGCGCTGAAACAACGCTGTTCTTTTCCTTCACTTCATCGCATAGAGATCTTCTCTGTTTACGTTTGTCGAAGTTGAGCGGGCGGCTGCAAGGGCTGCAACTTGCAAGTGTGGTCTACTCACACTACGCCTGCCCGTGTTTTCTGTAACTGGCGCCAGAGCAGTTGTTCAGTGGCCTCGACAGTCGCAACTAGCCGAGTCTGCCTGAAGTTTTCGAGGGCATGTCCAAAAAGAGCAACAACAAGGTGTGCTGCGTGTTCGGGTGTCCTTACAAAGCCATCAACGATGAGCCCAGACACTTCTACTGCATCCCTTCCAAGCCGTACGAAAAAGAGCGGAGGCAGCGTTGGATAGCCGCCATCCGCCGAGCCAAGTAGGTACACACGCCAAAAGAACCCTTTGGGCGTTCATTGAATGAGCGCACGTGACATGTTTGTCTTGCCGTTTGTTTGCAGAGAGCGAGCAGCTCTGTGTCATGCAATCGAGACGGCTGTAGATAATCCAATGTGTACGGAATACAGCAAGCATGCTACTGCATAGCTTCTTCCTCAAACGCTAACATCTCTCCGTGCACTCTCCTCAAGACAGTTGTGTTCGAGGATCTAATCTAAAGACGTAATCTAACAGCACGTTGCTCAAACATCGCTGAACCTAATTTGCTTTATTTTGCTACGCATCGAATAAAGGGTAACAATGTATGGCGGCTATATTGTTGTCAAGTGTCGTCTGTCATTTCAATCACTAAAAAAAAAAAAAAATGCGAGCAATGAATTTGAATTTGGGCTGGTTCAGAAATGCCGGTTTGTGCACTTTGTAGCCCTGCATACAATGACGCCTGAAAAGTTGACCATGAAAGGGTTACATGCGCTGAGCAAGTTCACATCCTCCTTACACAGAGGGTAGCGGCCTCACGGCGTCGATTTCCTATTCTGCGGCGGCTCTTACGCATCCTTTTCCTTCTTGCGCATTTGCAGGCCGGGCGGATCCCAATGGGTGCCAACCAAGCACTCGCGGGTGTGCAGCTATCATTTCGTTGGGGGCTCCGTGAGCAATGTGATGAACCATCCGTCCTACGTGCCCACCATTTTCCCCAATGGCTCCCGAAAAGCGGAGCGTCCGCTGAAGTCAAGCTGGCCAGGCACAACAGGTAGCAAAGCTCTTGAAAGTTACTCTTGAGAAAGTAATCAAGTTGCAGTTACGTTCAGCGTGGCTGTAACGTGTCTATACCTCATTTCACCGGTATGACGGGCCACAGCAGACGCCACGAGCCGTCCCGGCCAGTCCAGCGCTGTGAATGTGTAGCGCAACATCCCGTGCATTGCTTCTTTCCTCCCGAAGGTCACTTGACACTTGCGAGGCATTGAATTGGCTTTGATGGCTCGTAGTGTCGTCTGTGGTTCATCGTAAGATGGAACCAAGTTTAGTCAATTGAACAGGAGCCTCCTAGATGACTCGGGAGTAGTAGCCGACGTCTTCGGGTCCCGAATAAGTGAACGTCGGCAGTGTAGGAACAGCTTGGGAACTTTTAATTTGGCACTTAGTTCAGCGGCGTAGTTCGAGTCACTGGCAACAGGTGCTGCCGAGGTCGGAACTAGATCTGTGCAAATTTGTGCAATTCGTCGACAGAATTTTTAAACTTATCGGAACCGAGTCTTGAGTTGTTCTGAGAAGGAAATCGATTCTGTTACCACTGCTGAAATTTCGTTGCAGCTTGGGCAGCTGAAATTGGGGCAAATTACGGTAACTCGAGCACTTTTAGTTGGCACTTTCCCTTACATCTCTGAGCAAGTACTACGCAACACCGCATTATTTGTTTGGTTTCTCGTCGTCGGTTCAACTGGGCCAAGACGGGGCTGGCACGCGGAATTTGCGTCGCATTCTCATCGTGCGACCCTCGCTCAAACGCAGGTGGCGGCAGAGGTTAGAAGCCAAGTCTCAACTCGGCAGTCCCCAAACCAGTCCGGTCACAAACGGTCTCCTCGAAGCTCCAGGCGAACACATGGACGACGCGACAGCAGCGACGTCCACCGGTCTCCCGGTAGTGCGTGCTCTCCAGCGGAACAGCACGGTTAGTATTGCCATGGTGCCTGGAGCACGTCTCCGACCGTCGCCCTTACCGCATCCTCAAAAGCGGTCCCTCGAATTATGCCAGAAACGATGTGTGGTTGCCCCTTCACGATCCTGGCAGTCGACGGAAACCAAAGCAGGCACGAGATGGGACTCCACAACGACGGCGATTCTCGTGTCCGCTCACCTTTTTGTCAGGGTCAGCTCAGGCGCGTCGTGCCATCAGATGTCGCGGGCTTTTCTATTCTGTAACGAGCATGCAGAGGGCCAGACTCCCGCTTTCTAAAGGTAGCACCGCCAGGCCTGCGTTTAATTAACGCACATACCGACCTTACTTTGTCCATGTTTGCCACGGAGAGAGCAAATCAGCAAAAACCGGGCAGTTGAGAAAAGATTCCTTGGTTCCGGATCTGGATGCCGAGTGCCGCTTTTTACATGCAGTTTTTTCGCTTGACCCCTTTAGCTTTTTACGGCTTGAACCTCTTCGTTGCGAATACATTAGCTTTCGCATAAATTTGCTCGATTGCGCATAAATTAACTCGTCGAACCTCACCGGGCAAATGCCTCTGCAGGGACAGGGGTCAGCTCCTATCTCGAACCACGCCGTTCGCGGGAACAGTGTTCGGAGCGGCACCTGCGTACCCCAGGCCCTGGTACGAGCATGCGTGGATGTGCAAACGAGTCGGTGTCCAACCTGCGACTGTCGTCGGTAGTTCGTTACAAGTACCGCAACTAGAATGCGACACCTAAGGAGTTAAGCGAAGTGTCAGCTACCACTTCGAGAGATCCGAGTAGTAAGGGCTTCCACGTGTTCATTACTGCTTGCATTTGAAAGAGTCCGTTACAGCTTGAAGGAAAGAGCAGTAAACTATAGTCTGTCCTGTCATAACAGACGGCGAATTGTGGCCGTAGCAAGCAAACAAAACCATTGAAACGAGTCGCGCACCAATACTTTGTAGGCCAGCACTCCAGTGGTATGTTGTCACTGGCCTCGCATTGGCACAGTAATTGGCTCGTTGAGGCTGTAGCATCAGCCGTTTGCCAAGTTATGCTAAAGAAAAGCATAGGACAACCACCAACATTAAGGGCCAAACTGTAAGCGGAAGGGGAAAACCTCACTCCTCCTTTCCCCTTCGCCACAGTTTTACAACTTAGCACTGCACGAGTAAGGCAATTAAAAGGTGAGGAAAACAGGGATAATAAAGGGGATTTTCACCCAGTAGAAACATTTCTAAAGTCTCCCTTTAACAACAAGGCTTTTTTTTTTTCTTTTTGTTCACACAGCCTAGTAGTACTTAATGGACCTTTTGCCAAATTACCCAAGCATCAAAAAGAATACCGACGTAGGTATACACACTGCATGTGCTGGCGTCTTCAGCTCTGTTCGAAACCAAAAATCTAAAACAAATGGCACTTTGCGCGTGCGTTTCCTGGACACTTTTTTTTGGTTATTCTTTTCTATAGGCAAGGCGAGCACGTGCAGCTCTTGTACCTACGTTCCCAACATTCCCTTTGATGCTTGTGTAGTTTAGCAAAAGGTTTATTGGGTAGACGGAAGACTCGGGGGGGGGGGGGGGCAATTCAGTTTACACGGAACTAACGGCAGGTACAATTTCATCTCTAACTAAGCAGTCTAAAAAATATAGAAAGCTTCTTTGTCATAGTCCAGATGCGTACGACAACATTGTCCGCGATCTTCGCAGGAACCCGCCGGCGGTAAAACGAACATCGAGTGCACACCCGACCTGGAATTCATCATTGGCGACGTCGACTACACCCCGCCAACGCCTATAAAGCGCCCAGCCCGCGTCGACCAATCCACGCAGGTGACACCCACACAACCCACGATCCGCGTCGACCAATCGGCACAGGCTACGCCGTCGACGCAAGCCGCGTACTCTGGCCCCGACCGACGCACGTGCTGGTTCGGCGGCTACGAAACCATCAGAGACGTGCCGGATGTGATGCATGACATGTGCGGCGTCAGCCCCCACTCCTTCCAGATCCTGCGGATGGCGCTGCCGACCCAGCGGCTGCGCCTGTCCGACATCACCGCCGAAGACAAGCTGGTCATGGCGCTGATGAAGCTCAAGCTGGGCATCGCCTTCTCCAGCCTGGGCGCGCTGTTCGCGATGCACCGCAGCACGGCGGGGCGCATCTTCCTGGGCGTCTTGGACGCGCTCAACGAGGCGACGCGCGACTGGATTGCGCCGCCGCCGGAACGCCCGGCGCCGGCGGCTTCCCCAGAGTGGCTCCAGCGGGCGTGCCCGGACTGCCGCTACATTGCGCACCTCGTCGAGGTTCGGACGGAGCTTCCGCCGACGACGGAGCAGCGGCGGGCCATGTCGGCGAAGCTGATAAAGAACCACATGCTCAAGTTCCTTGTCGCGTTTGCACCCAAAGGGGACATCTGCTTCGTGTCCAAGGGGTACGGCGGCCGCACGTCGGACGCGTCTGTGGTTGCCGAGTCCGGGTTTCTGGACCTAGTCGACGCAGGTGACGTAGTCGTAAGCCGCGACGGGTTCCTGCGCGTCGACGTAGCTCCGGACGGGACGAAGTTTGTGTCGCTGACATCTCCCGCCGCGACGGAAAAGTCGTCACGTCGGCGAACAGAAAGTGCAGAGAGTGAGGAGGACGACGAATCGTACGGTGGTCTACAGGTGCGCGAGCACGTCATGCGGATGGTTCAGCGGATCAGGGTGTACCGGATCCTCGAGAGCCGTCTCCCAGCGGCGCTCATCGCACACTGCGACGCGATCTGCGAGGTCTGCTGCGTCCTTGCAAACCTGCAGCCCAACCTGTTCCGGCCAACGACCACGGCGTGCGGGTTCTGAATGTGACGGCGTGGTAGAGGTCGGCGCACTGCTGCAGTCGGTGTGTGCGAGAAGCTGGATGACTTTGGCGGTGCATGCAGTGCAAGCAAGTGTCAATCGAGTCGATGACTTTCGTGCCCTGGCAACCGTGCTTACGAAGGTGTGTGATATGTCAAACTTTGGCAGAACTTCAGTTAGTTTGGATCACTTATAAATTTGCCACATTAAAACACATTGTTTTTAGATAATCACGTTTGCAAGTCTAGGGACGTCACAGCTCTGCAAAAAGAAAAGCCGAATGTAACCACTATTCATACCTCCACTCGGTAACACTCGTGTAAATGTTCCAAGTATACTGAACCATATTTCACTTGGCATCAGTAGCAGTAGACTGATCTCGGAGCCATTTTCATTACGCCACTACCATGCATCATGGGGACTGTAGTCTTTCTGCACGAGCTATAACCCTGCTGAGGGTCTGCACGAAGCGGCACAAGCTGTCTCGTGAACTGGCGCCTGCCTCCTATGAACTGCAGTTATGGCGGCATCACATATGCGTGGAACACTTAATGATAGCGGTCTATTTTTCTTAAACAGCAGAGCTTGTGGACGTCACTCACAGTTTCACTCGAGCAGTTTGGGTACAGAGAATGCACAATCCGAAAACGTAACTGCTGTAAAACAGATATTACCGTCTACGTGTTGCTCTATACAGTTGCAGGCAAGCAAGACATTCCTGTGTTCCTTACACCACAAAGATAAACTAGATTTACAAAACCTGACACTGCCAGATTGTAGTGCTAGCAGTTGGGATATAATGTCAAGGTTCCAAACGGATATGGAGGCAGGTGACGTCTGCCTACTTTGTCCTATGCATTTGCGTCTGTCTGGTTGTAACACTGTTCATTAACATCTCCCTCTCGTAGCCAAAATCTGTTTCTTCACTGCCATCTTTTCTACTTTGGTAACTGAGTCTTGAAACTTTTGCATTTCATGCCAACCACTGGCACCACGCTCTGATACAGTCTAAGCTTTTGACCATGCCGATGCGAAACAGACAGTTAATTATTTTTTGCACGACACCCCATACTACTTGGCAACCTTTATTACGGAGGAATGGGGCTCGTGTATGAACGGTGCACGACGGACGATAACGTTCCCTGGTCTGTACGACTCTGGTCCCGTGACTGTCGGCTGCGTGACGGAGCATTCACTGCAGAGGTCCGCGGGTGCAGTAGAGCGACCACAGTTTGCGACTCAGATGCTCCCCAGAGATGCCGGCAATCCTGGAAAGGAGTGATGGTTGCAGACCAGTCGCTTTGTCTTCGTAGACTGAACGCAGAAATATGGTGAAAACCTTCCCACACACCCCCAAAATATTTAAAGGTTTTTATTAGTGCAAAAATAGCCGACACATCCCCAAGCGCCCGTTCTCTGCTCAAACGTGGCGCTAGCGGATTCAATCCAGACGCCAAAGTTTCAGAACTGACCGCAATCTTATTAAAAAGTAACAAGTAATTTTCTGAAAATTTAAGTGAAAAAACTAAGACGTTTACAATTTTCTGTAACGCCGAATTAAAGTGCAGCTCTTGAGGAGGAGGAGGGGAAGGCCGGAGGAGGGTATGCCCCTCTTGCTCCGCTAAATTTAGCGGAAATTTTACCTCGTGACAGCACCAGAATAAATTTAGCAGGAATATTTTTTCGCAAGCTTAGCCGAAATTTCCGCTAAATTTAGCGGAATGTTGGCAATGTTAGATGCATGTGATGTTACACGTCAGGTGACGTCGTATGTCACCTGTTTTTATAATGACGTCACATGTGATTTCACGAGGGCAACCCTCGTGACGTCGCGTGTGACGTCATAATGCCCATAATGCAATGCGCAGTTACGCCGACGACGACACTGCTCAAGCCGGAAACAGGCGCCTAAATGCTGCGCTCTAAAATGGGGTCCATTTTCGGTAACTGATGCTGTACAGCTCTGTGTATATAAAAACTCCTGCCGGCCGCCACTTTCCAATTGAAAGTTTCAGAAAATCGTTTTGTAACTTTTGAATAATGTAACGGTTATAGTCGGTGACAGGTTAGGAGTAAAGTGGAAGCTCATCCCTCCTCTTTCCACCTTTAGCAGAGCAAACGCTGGAGAAGAGGCGACTTCCTCTCCACCGTTCGTTCCGCTGATGTGGAAAGAGGTGGGAGGAGCTTCCACTGCAAGCTTAACCTGTCACCAGCTGTGCGGAGTGCAAGTTCGTCTGCTTCTTTTTCGGGGGTTTTGGTGACAACAGAATTCCAAGCTCCGATTGGTTTTGATTGAAGGACCTCAAAGCAAGCTGCCTTGAGGTCTGCCCACTATCCTTCAATCGGAGCTTTGCGTTCTGACGTCACCACAACCCCGCTAAAGTAGCAGACAGACTTGTGCTCCGCATAGTTCTAAAACTCTGGCATCTGCTTCAGACAGCCAGCGCTACATTTGGGCAGAGAATGAGTGCATGGCAATGCTAAGTTTATTTTTGCAAACTTATCCTTTTGGGGGTGACGCCCTGTACTTAATATCTAGAGCTACATGTTTTTGGGGTTTATTTTTTTTAGGTGGTTTTTTCGGGTTCCTAATGTTTTTCGGCATAGGACCAAAATTTAGCGTTTGTTGGGGCTCGTACTGAAGAAAACAGGACGCAGGAGTAGGATCCTCAAACCAACAGGGAACATATGCCAGTGACCCAAATGTACTTGGAAATCGTCCTGGTATTGGTAACAGAAGGAAACGAGGGATCCCAAAGACCTTGCACAGGGCACTAGGAGAGTTTCCGATCTCCGTGTAAAAAGTTTTGGTTGAAGTAATTGTGAGAGACAAGTTTTCGGACCCTTCCTCCCACACATATTTAAGCACAAACACAAAGATACTAAGAACTCGTACAAATTAAATAAATCTGTTTCCGAACTTGGAGGCTCCAGGGGAGTTTCGGTTGTTTCCGTCTAACAAAAGCAACCGCCAGACTTCGAATTGAAAGAAGCAAAACAAACAGTTCTCACCCAGAGCCCTTGGACGTCGTGGCCTTGCTTTTCAAACTGGGGTCCAGCAGTTCACACGCTGCCAACAGGCTGCGGACAAAAAAAAACAAAAAAATGCGAGTCCGGACACGTGCAGAAACAAAGGCGAGCGAGACGCTTGCCCTAGAAACGAGATTGCAAGGTAACCATT
Source organism: Ixodes ricinus (assembly GCA_037355805.1). Lineage (NCBI taxonomy): Eukaryota > Metazoa > Arthropoda > Arachnida > Ixodida > Ixodidae > Ixodes > Ixodes ricinus. The sequence continues at coordinate 51,109 of JAZHYW010028584.1, read as the reverse complement.
TGGTCCAAGAAAATCCTACGCCGACGGCTTTATCGGAGCCGACAACGAACTGCACGTCGCAGGCAACGGAGACTCGCCGGAAGGTCAGGCGTCTGCCACATCAAGCACTGCCGCTGCAACACCGCCGGGATCGGGGCCAGCGGTGACACGACAGTTCTACGGCGTTGTCGGGGTGTAAATCGAGGGACTGCCTTTCAGGATGCGGTAAACACACCAGTCGGAGATGCACTGGAGGCACCATACTGGAACGTAGCATCCTAGCTGCGAAGCGCAGGATGCGAAAGTTTTGGCCCGGTCGGTACGTTACCCTACGCGAAGCTTAGAAGCGACTTCTCAAAGATCTCGTATTGCGGAGCGACGTTCTCTATCGGTAGCAGACGCAGAAAGTTAGCCACTTGACACTGTGGCTCGTACACGGCTCCGGAAAGGGCACGGAGATCGCTTCGAGCTCGCCCAATGCAGAAGGAAAAGCCGCACGATCGTCGCCGTCAGGCGATAGTGGCCCCCGTAAATGCACTGGCCCGTAGGTACGCGGTTGTCTTGCACGTTCTCTTTGGATCGAGCTATAAGAGACCCTCAATCCACGCACCGGATCCGAGCCGCCGTAACTGACCTTTCGTTGCTCGCTCACGCACTTGCGTCTGCTTACGACCGAGTTCTTGCGATCCCTTACAACGAGAGAACGCACTGGCACGTTGGCGCCACCTATGAGGTGACCTTGGAACTGCATTTCCCGGAGCGAAGGCTTTGCGGTATTTGCGGGATCAAATGTACGCACCATCTACGAGAAACGGTCATTTGCGACACGGTCGTAAGTTTTTTGAGCCAAAAGTGAAAGAATGATGCGCGAAAAGAAAGAGGAAATGTACGGAAGCTTTGCAAGGCACTCGGTCGCAAGTGTGCAAACCAGCCTTGAGGGTTCAATAACCCGTTGCGAGACCACAGCGACTGAGCGTAACGGAAGGTAGAGGTCAGGTATGGCTGCCGTCATGCCCAGCTGCCGAAAGGCGTCCATACCGACAAGCAGCCTGCAGACGACGGCTAGCGCCATCTACGAGTGTGAGGTATCCAGTAGCCGGCACAAACCTGCTGCCAACCGAGGGCAGTGGTCTTCTGTCCAGATCAAAAGAAGGAACACATACCTGGCCGGAGACGGGTGTTCTTGCACCAGCCGCGACACCTTGTCCAGCGAGAAGCCCTTGATCTGCAACAGGTGCTTGGCCAACATCTCGCGCACCTGCAGACCCTGCGCACCAAACAAAATCTTATCTCGAGAGGGTAGTCGACCGCTCAGGCGGCTTTTGATGGGTGTGGCCAACGGAGTGTTCGGAAGGTAAACGGGCTAGCCGTACCTAGCCTAGATCGGGAATTCCCGAAGTGGGTTCCCTAGAGCACCTGCAGGGGTCCCCAGCTTCCAAACTTTCTCGATTGTCCCTAACACAAAGTAAAGTGTTTTACAGCTGATTGCTGTCATGGGCTCTTCCCACCACTGGAAATGACGTCCGTTGTTGATGTTGTGGTTGGCGTAGTAGGCTAGGGTGTCCGTCTTCGATGTTGCCAAATCCTCGAAAAACATTACCCGCCGCCTGCGGGAATCAAACGTGCGGTCCGCCGCGTGCAGAAGCAGAGGTGTTACCATTAGACTGCGCATCACAGCGTTAATAATCCACTCTAAACTTTGGGTTTTTGTAGCATCCCATGCCCACTGCACGCACTCTGTAAAAAAGAAAGAAATAGCCGGTAACAAATTGTTGTTGCACCGTCAATGCCAAGAGCTCGTGCCAGGAGGTACGCCCCAGAACAAAAAAGAAGCAAAAGCATTTGGAATGGTTGGATGTCGTATGCTTTTGTTCACGCACAGTGCGTGAACGCAGCGCGATGCCTAACAACTTCGTAGCGACGTGTAGCAGCTTTTGTTCCGACCGTGGTGTGGACTGCGTACAGGACTGCTCAATTTCTCCCTCCTTAAAAGGCCGACCTACAAATCATTCTCCGCATAGGTAGGAAAATCCTCATCGCCACCCCATCCCATTTCCCCCTCTCCCACTCTTACCTTGACTGGGCGGGGAACTCCTTTTATCGCTGCATCTTGGGGCTAGATGAGCTGTGATAAGCAACTGGCTCGTCCAGCCCCAAGATGCAGCAACAAAGCGAGTCCCCACGTCGCCGAGATAACAGTGGGAGAGGGAAAAATGAAGAGTGGCGAGGAGGATTTTCCTACCTTGCGGAGAATGATTCTGTAGTCGGCCTTCTAAGTGCCATTTTACGTGGCTCTGGGCATTCCCAGTGCTGCGATACTATGTACAAACACTTTCTGCCATGTGCCTTTTCGTTTGCACCGTCTCTAGACTTCTGAACTACATCATGACGCCAAGAGCAGGAGTGGTTCCTTGGCCATCAATGAAGAGAGGTAGGTGTTCCTCCATGTTGAAAAGTTAGAAAATTCCGCTCTATACTCTGCTTCACTTTCAGTCCGACCGCGGTCGGCGCTTCACGACTTATTGTAGCCAATCAAGCAGCGTCGAATTTGCAGCGTCGCAGTGCTCGTCACCTTCGCTGCGTTTACCGCCACCAACTGAATCGATCGGTCACGGTAAATGCGCTGTGATCCTGCGCTTTTTTTGTGCGCGACTAATTCACGCCGGTGAAAGAAAACAAGTGCCGCGACGATGCACTTTTGGTGCTGCCTCATTAGTAACATCGGTTGCGTTCAAACTTAAACCGAAGCAAAGTATGGATTCAGCTGCTTTCCCCAGCATACGAAGCTGGAGTGAAGCGAAGGAATGCGAGGTTTAAGTCGGGATCGACGTAACAGAGCGACGCGGTTGGGGTCTCCGGCTCCCGGAACCGAGTCGTTGCGCGGCCCCGCAGCTCGGCACCTTGTTCTTGATGGAGCTGGCCGAAAACTCCTCCCAGGTGGGCTTCCCTGCGAGAAGCTCCGAAGGCGGGCGAGACGCGATCTGCCGCTCCAGGTGCCTGCTCACGAGACTGAGGAACCGTGCGGTGTCGGCCTGGTCTCGGGTGGCCTTGATCAGGAAGCCGTCGGAGACCTGGGACGGTCCGGACGACGAGGTTGGCGCCGCTCTCGACATGGTCGTCTGCGTTTTGCACTGTATGCAACCTGTACTGCGCCGCTGTACTGTACCCCCCGGACAAAATCAGCTGCAACACTCGATTGGACCTTTTGCCATGCCTGCTGTCCCCACAAGCTCCATTACCTTTCAACTTGTCAAAAGTTTAAAAAATGTGACCTAGACTTTGCGTTATAGCCCCGTTCCCGACCGAAACTTTCTACAAGTTAGTAGGAATGCGAAAGAAACGTAGAAGGCTGTTCCAGCTCAGATTGTCTGCGGTGGTGCACAGTGCTATACGCAGTACTGGTTTAGACCACATAGTGTATATTATATACACCATGTGATCTACGGTATATTAAATACTGTACTGCATCCTATAGAACATAGTTCCTCAAACTGGACTTTCAGAAACCCAGTGGTTCTCTCAGAGTCCTCCCCCTTCCCAAGGATCCCTGCGAGCACCCGAATTCTATCGACTGTCCCTGCTCGGAAGAAAAGTGCTCCTACAAATTAAGCATAATTTAAACGTATCCGTGCCACGCACTCCTCACTACGTGCGGCATCGTGAGCCGAGTCTGTGGGCTTCCGAACTGCTTTTATCTCAACAATGCGGAGAGGGAAAGGAAAGGCGATCCTAGGCTGTCGTTCAAACCAGACTGGCATTCCTCGAGGTAAAGAAATTTGAGAATGCAGAAGGAAACATGCACACTTTATCAGCTAGTTCATCTACAGTTGAACCTCGATCTAACGAAGTCGTCTTTTGAGTAAAAATTTCGTTAAATTGCGAGTTTCGTTAGACCGAGGATTTTGGTTTTTAGCATTACAAGTGGTCTGCTAGGCTCCCCAAACTCCCCAATTGCATCACATCTAGCAAGTGAGCGTTTACAAATAAGATTCCAGTACAAAATGTGGCGGTAATAGAAGAATGCAGTTCATCGGCCCGCATTTTGTACAGTTATGGGAGCAGTGCCTAGCACCGTAGGAGAGCGTGCAGTCGGGAAAGCAAAACGTGAGACCAGCTCACATCCACCGCGGAGCCCGACCGTTCGCGTAACTGCCGGCAGATGGCGCCTACGTGGGAAAACAAAACTTGTCACTATCATCATCATCATCGTTTTCAACTTTCCTAGCGCCTCTGTAACTGCCAACAGATGATGCCACGTATACGACCATCATCGGTCACCGTTCATTTATGTCCTGCTTGCGGTGCAAGTGGCAGCTAACGTTACGCCACCGAAAGTGAGGCGTCGACTCTTTCCAGAAAGTCAATAAAGCGAACCGTTCGTCCAGCTCTCGTACACTGGTATGTTATGACTACTGTGCGCATGTCGGTGAACCAAGATGACAGGGCCTTTTCGACGTCGACGTACGCAGCAGTCTTCAGGTTCTTCTCTGCTGTACTTGAACCCACTGGCGCTTACGGTGGCTATGATGCTATCTTTTAATTTCAAGATTGTCGAGAAAGTGAACTCTGCGAAATGCCGTACCTCTCGGCAACAGTCCTTCTTTTTTTTTTCTTCACGTCGTCCACTTGCCGATTATTTTCACCTGGGTGTCGACAGCTAGAACTTTTCTTTTGCACGGTAGGCCACTCATTGTTCCGGGAAGACCACACTCGATGCACGGAACGATATTTGTTGGTCGTTAGGCGTGGTGCACGTAATGGCGGACTTTTTTCCCACGAGAGGCAGAGGCTACTCGTCATCATCATCACCACCACCACCGGTGTGTATTTTTTTTATTTTGTGAAAAAGATAATGTCTGCACATTTTTATGTTGGTTTTCGACGAATAAAGTTTGTTTCTGATAATTCTTTTTCTCGCGGAAGCCGCCGATGTGTGCAAATGCGAATTCCAAGGACTTCAGTTAAATCGAAACTTGGCGCAAAAGTACTTCGCTAAATCGAGAGATAAAATGCACTGTCTTCAATGAATGCAAAATAGGAGACATAAAAAATTCGTTAACTCGCGATTATCGTTAGATCGGGGTTCGTTAGATCGAGGTTCAACTGTACTAGTATGAACAAAACAGGAATTTTAGGCGGGTTTTCGCAAACGAGCATAGAAATGAGCCAATCAAAGGTCAGTTCACACACTTGCGACACTTTTCGACCGGATGGCCTCCTTAAGACGAGAGGACACACTGGCGACATCTATCGGGCGGCCATGGAAAACTCGGGATTTCCGTACAATTCCTATTTTTTTCGCGCATTCTTTTTTTTGGCTTGGAAAGCTTTTGACAATGTTATAAACGACTCATTTTTTGTAGATAGTATATGTGCATTTGATCTCGTGAAATACAGCTCTAGGGTCACCTCACAGATAGCACCAGTGTGACGGTCAGTTCTCTAGAGAGCCTGTATTGAAGAAAAGGTCCATCTCGGACCATGGCGAGCATTTGCAATTTAATGGCGGACACCTCCTGTGGAGATTGGTCGCAATTGCGCGTGCAATGCATTGTTGCGTGGCGAAGAGGAAGGCGAGTGGAAAGGGAGAGACGTTTGCAGACGATCAATGCTTACGGCACCTACGAGCAGTTTGTGTTGCAAACGCGGCCCATTAATCACGTAACCCCGATCAAGCAGTTGGAAACACTCTAGTGTTCTCGTGTCGTAAAAGATTGCAAGAGCTCGGTCCTAAGCAAACGCAGGTGTGTGAACGGGCCTGTAGTAGTGCAATTAGAGGCTGAAGTTGCAGAGATAGGGACAACTTGAAGCAATTAGACAAAAGGACATCGCCATTCAGCGGGCTGCGGCTGCAAGCAGTCGTCTGCAACACATGCGGTCGAGAAAGGTTCCCACCTGAGTGTTGAGCACTGCCTGTCGAAGAGCTGCCTCCGGGAGAGCACCTCCCCCGTTGCCGCCGGCATCTTCCACCAGGTAGACGAGGGGGAGAGACCCGACGCAACCAGACGCACCTATACGCCGACGCAGGTGGGTGAACGGGGGGCCTCAAGTTTGCCCGACGAACGTTTGACGCCGACTCGGCGGGCGCCAGGTAGTACCTTCTGCTCGTGAAAGCGTCCATCTTGGATGCTCTTGGCAAGGTCGTCGGTGCGCTTCCGCTCCACCAGCGGGCCGAGCAGCCACTCCCGGCACGAGAGGCCGGTCCTGGATCGACCCAGCCAGGCAAAATCTCCGACGCTCAGCCGCCGGACTTCGTGGGCCACTCCGAGCGAGCGCAGTTCTCGAATCAGACGTTCCTGGGACCTGCACGCACGCACCTCGCACTTACATTCCACGGCATTTCGGCCACTCCGGGGCAACCAGACGCCGACGGAGTTCACCCAAAACTCTGAAGCTTGAAGAACGTTGTGTGATGGCGCGCAACATAGTCTGCTGAGATGGGAATTGTTGGCTTTGCGTGGGAAGTCCGACATATGTTCACTAAACATACCTTTTTTCAATTACCGAGCGTCGTCTGCAAACTGCAAATGAAAGGCAGCCTAATGTGCCTTCAGCTTGTCAAAAAACATTGGTATTATGCCGTCGTATCTATACTTATTGTTTTTATTCCCCATACTACCGATGCTCAAAGAGAATCATCGAAATCGACGAAATTGCACGCAAGAGGTAGGTGCTGACAATGTTGGTTGTGCGGGACAATGCCCTCCAAAGATGGCGACAGCGGGAAGCAGGGCCAGAAGAGAGGGTGAACGCATGTGCAGAAGCTAACTGGAAAGAGGTCCACTGCGCACACCGTGACATTCACTCAAGTTTACGCCCATCCCGCTGTGTCTTCGTGTAGCGAGTGCCGGGGAATGAGTAAATAAATAAAGAAGCGAACAAAAACCGTGCCTGCCAGAGAATTTGGGCAGAGAGAGCAACACTGGCCTCACCAGGGAGACAGAAAAACTGAAATACCGAAACGTTAGCCATTCTTTCGACTATCCCGCGACAAACTGGCCACCTCTAGAAAGACAGACTACCCCGGAGAGCCAAAAACTGTCCACTCACCCCTGCGCAAGCCTCACCGCAGTCGACGAGCATCAAAACCTCGAGCGACTGGGGCATCTCCGTCAAGCTGCCCAAACTAGTTCCGGCGGAGCACGGATCTTGCGTCGGCTGCTCCGCGGGGCTCGCCAGCGTGTCCTGCGAGCCGTTCATGCCCGGCTCGAGCAGCAAGCTGGCCAGTCGCTGACCATCATCCGTCAGGTTGTACCTGCGGTCGGATTGAGTGTTTGCCAGCTTAAAAGTCAGAAGTATATTTTTGTTTTAGCTCCCGGAACCCCTATATTCCACGGAACCTAGTTCGAGAAATCCTGGGTTAGACGAATTGATGGGAGACGGAAATTAGAGCATAATTTAAAGGGGGGAGGAATGTAAACGTTTCTAGGCTAGGTGGTGCAAGCTACCGCCTGGTAGGGAAGGTATAGCCAATACCGACCGTCCATCCATATCCTTGCTTTTCATGTAGTATAGTACATAGAGAGGTTTGGTCAATGGGAGGAGCGAGCAGAGCCAGGGCCACGCACGAGGTGCAGATAGAAGCCTTGACATGCTCTCTTGGCCAACCAGGAGCCGAAAATAATTCTTTAGGGATGGTAGCAAGAAACACTTTAATAAGTGTGTAAGAATTAAATGGAGTAACACTTCATGGTTGAAAATATGGTGCACGTAATGTTAAAAGATGTAAGAATCAAATGTGCCGCTCAAACTGTTTTGCTCGGACGGAGAGCTCAGACGACAGATTCCCGGCACTCCGGTGCCTGGCGCATGCGAATTACGTCAATCATTCAGATAGTCGCGCGACGCTTTTACAGCGGAGCTGTTAAAGCTAGTTTCCCCAGGATTGTGTCCGGTGCCAAACAAATGTCGACACCAGTGATCGACACAACACTCTGGTTGCCGTTGTCGCTCATAGATGGCGGTAGCTGTCCAGAGTGTTGTGTTTGCCGGTTGTCTGCTTGCTGCCGTCGCTCATAGATCCAGCAACCTTTCCAGCCTCGGCAACCAGACAACTGGCTGCTGCCGTCCCTCATAGATGGCGGCAACATTTCTTCGGAGGAAGAAGAGGGGAACGGAACGAGTGGCGATGTGCATAGCAGTGCGAATGGTTCCGCAACCGCTGCGAGGCCGCTATCGCCCTAAAGTTCCACTGTGTCGAGCGCTTCAGATTCCCTTGCGAAAAAGAGCAGATCGCTCGCCTGGAAAGCCACCGCCGAGAACAGAAGCTACAGCTCCACTGCCCTTCCTTCTTCACCAAAGTGGAAAGGCTGAAAGTTTTTATGTATTCTATATCTTTGTATCCTCCACCATGGTTTTACGTGACCGTGATCGAAACATCACGTGCACCATATTTTCAGTCAGTGAGAGTTACTCCGACGCACTTATAATTTGTATCTCGCAATCACCGCCAGAGGTAATATTCGGGGCTTCTGGTTGGCCACATTCGAACTTATGAAAACGCCCTGGTATATGCCCAGCCCGCTTTCGGCCAATGGCACCTCCTCATTCGCCTCTTTATATTTCCTAATGAATGGCCACATTCTCTATATACGGCTGTTTTCGTGATGAGGTCTTATGTAAATCAATTCCCCTTACTTTGCTGGACAGCCCTGCTTAGAGACAAGACCCTTGCGCAGTAGCGTGGCCATGCTGCTCCATGCAGTGTAGTGGGAATCCGCTGGTGGCTGGGCAAAAGAATCAGACGCGTTTTGCGTCCGGATCCAAATCATCAGCCATAAATGTTTCTCGCTACATCACGGGTCAGCCCACTCACCACGGTGAAAGAGGCGTCGCACAGGGGCTGCGCCATCAGCAACAGCTGCGACTTGGACAGCCAATCACGGCTGGCGTCTCCTCCTTGGTCCTGCGCGGTGCAAGAGAGGGCCAAGGTTTTCATTTGTTTGACCTTTAGATCAGTAAAACCAGAAAGCCGACGTACAGGATTTCGCCCCAAAAAATGTACGGGATTTTTTTCGCCGCAAAAACAAACTATGCATTGTTGAACGCTCATTCACCCAAATGTAGCACTAGTGGTTCGAACCAGATACCAAAGTTTCACAACTAACCATTATCTTGCACAAAAGTTATAAGTGATTTTCTAAAATTTTAAATGGGAAAATGTCAGCCGACAGAGCCTTCAAATACGTGGAGCTGAATGGCACCAGTTACCGAGAACAAACCCCATTTTCCCGTTGAAATTTTCATAAAATCCCTTATGACTTTTTAATAAGGTAACGGTTCATTCTGGAGCTCTGGCATCTTGTTTGGTGTGCTCGCGCTGCATCTGGGTGAAGACTGAACATTTGGCGATCCGTCGTGTATTTCTGCGGTGAAACAAAACCTTGTAAATTTTTCGGAGGGCGTGCTGAACACTAAATTAATTGCTTATTTATATTGGTTAAAACCAGCTAAATCGATTAATAGTTACTCAAAGAAACATTGTCTTTCCCAGCCGCTTTGCGTTGCGAGCAAACAAATGAACACACCACCGGGGGCATAAAATAATGTAGCGCCCACGTGCTATCAACTCGCGACATGCTCGACAAATACATCTTTCTGTGCATCCAATAACATTCGTTTTTATAACTTCATATTTTTTGTACTTTCCTTTCATCGCATGTTTTTTGTAAACTGCGTTATGTTCCCGCTGTGTTGTGACTTTTTTGGTTTTGTTGAATATTAGTCATTTAACTCTCCTCCTCTCGCTAGGGCTTCGCTAGGGTCCTCAAAAGATGGCCGACAGTATTTTCTATCAAATAAGCAAATAGATGTAAGAGCCACCACCAAGACGGCAAGTTCCCCAGAAAAGAGGGAGGCAAAGTTCTCCATGCTCGTTCCGGGAAAAAAAAAAAAGCTGGCGCAAGACACAGGTGTCACATTCCGTGATACAAAGTTTGTTCGAAGTCAGCTCACCAGAACCTCTTTCCTCTGACGTGCCAATGTCAGCAAGATGGCGTGGGCGCCACTCCGCGGCAACGGCACATACTGGCGCGGCCCCCGCTGAGGTTTCGGGCGGCTTGCTTTGGCCGTCTTGCTCGCGGCGCCGTTGGACATTCCGGCAGCACCCCCGGCGAACGACTCAAATGTTGCGGGGGACCGCCGCCATCGCGGTGAGGGTACGGCACTGCGGCTGCGTTGGGGAGTGGAATGTCGTGCCCCGCCCTCCTGTGCTGCTCCAGCTTTTTGTCAAGCATGGCACAGAGCTTGTCCCCTGGAAATGTGGGGAGGCGCGATGACGAGGTATGCGGATTCACCGCAGCTTGGCAGCATAAAGAGAGAAGTCTCGCGTCACAAGCCCAGACATCGCAAATCCGAATTTTACAAATGTGTATGACGGACGGCGTCTGCTATTGGAGGTGCTGTCGTCGCTTCTGTTTAATGAAACAGCGACCCTTGAAATTGTTGCTCTGCGACGCTGTGTTCTAGCAGCGTGTTTCTGTAACCCCTGTGTACGCGACATGCGTTAAAATGTTCAGGCTAGCAGTAGCATCCTGCACTGCTGAAATTATCTCCTCACCCCTACGAAGGAGAAAGCAGGCGTCATTTCAAGGTCGACCAACTTGTCCCTCTGTCTAAACATGCTCAATTTAAAAACTGCAACAATAAAAAGCTCCATACAGTGCAATGTCCATTTTAAGGCGACAGACAAACTTTGCCGAGTTTTTCCTTTGACAATTCTCCCCGACGCATATTTCGTGACACAATCGGGCGAGGGACTATGCAACTATTTACCGAAAAATTCCAGCAGCTTGGCTTCCTTGCCCGAGTGCAGCACCAGAGGATACTTCTTGAGTGACCTCAAAGCCTGGAGAGCAAACCGACAAGTGGTAAAGCCAAAGCACATGTTTGTTGTCTTTTTTTTCTTTTAAGGCTTTCGCACGAGCCAATTGATACCCCCAAAATTTGCCCGACCTGGACGAACACTTGGAATGGCCACCGTACAAAAAAATTATCCCGGGACCATGTTCCGTTCACTCCTAAGCTGGCAGTGCAGTGGAAGCTACGCGTTTGACGGCAAGGTCATACATCCGTCCTACACCACGCGATCACACTCCCGCCCACACCCAGGAGCAGAGAGTGGGGTCAGGTGATGAAGTTGGTCCAGCAAGCGTGCATAGCTCCCACCGCACCGTCTGCTTAGCGGTGAAGAGTGTCCACTCTTTCTACACGAAACTGCATTCGGCGGTTAGAGGAAGACTCTGTAGAAGCCCGAGGAATATGAGGGGCCACTGAAACCTCTAAAGCGCAGAGTTACTGCTTATACATCACACGAAGACACAATGTTCGCTGCAGATATGACGGAATTACCTGCAGACACGTCTCAAGCGTGTTCGAACATGTCTGCGGGCAGCTTCTGTACGACCAACGTGACAGGACCGTTACACAAGGAAGAAACACGACTCGGAAAGCGTCTGCCGACTGTCTGTGGTATGATTTAGTCCAAGGGTCTCCAAACGCCATGGCTAAGGGGCCGGTTCGAGGAATCAATCGCTAGTAAATAGAAACGAGGAAAAGCCAAATGAAGTAATCCTAGGCAAACATTTAAATACAAAATCGAAAGTTAGAGTAAACATTAAGGCAGTTGACAACGTGTTAATTAATGGACGGAGAGCGCGTTAGTGCGGGTCTAGATTGAGGAGAGAATAAACATGTCAGATGGACACGACACAAACACAGCTTCGTCTTCCATGTTTATTCTTTCTTCAATTTTGAATACATATAATTCAGTTTGAAATTAAATATTTGGCTAATTATGACGTTACACAATAACTGAGACCCGGAAAACTCACGAGGCATAAATCAAAGCGCATAAAAACTTTGGCATGTTCACACGGGGCAGAAGACTAATGAGAATAAGCGCCATTCACATATATGCGAATAGAGTACGACCGAGAGAGACCAGACCGGTTTTAAGCCTTTTGTGACAGCCTTAGGACCAGCTCCACTGCAGCGGAGCTGGTCCTAAGACATTGCAAGAGGCTTAAAAACCGTTCGGTCTCTCTCGGTCGCAAGAAGTAGAACGGGCCTTAATAGAACGGATGCCGATAATATGCGACAGATACGACATAGGTCACTAAGCACAATGTACGTGCAAACGCGAATGAATTTTAACGTATGTACCGTAAAATCCTGAGAATGCCCCACCCCTGAAGATAGCCCACCCCTATTCTTGGCTTGATTTGCTATAATTTTTTAAACACCGAAAGATAGCCCACTCTTAGTAATAGTAGTCTTAGGATCAATGATGGCCTCGGCGAAAATGAGGCTAGTTAGCTATGGCGGGATATAACCAGACGTTGCTGACTGAGAAGTAGTCATCTTTGCTTCTTTGCCCCTCGCCACCATAACAAGCTTGGAAGGGACACAACCTAAAAATTGCAATTTTTTAAACTTTTCTTGATTGTACACTGAAAGTTAGCCCAGTACATATTTTCACCCAATTTTCTCTTGATGTTAGGTGGGCTAGCTCTTGGAATTTTACGGTAGTTACACAGATACGAAAGAAAGGACTGAGAACGCTGATGCTGGTGATGCCAATGTCCAATCAATAATGTGACGAGAGGACACGCTCATGTTTCTCTCATCTTTTCTGGTATGTTCGTCTATGCCAGGGATCTCAAACTCATTGGAGCGAAGGGGCCAGATGAGACCCCAACCCCAAAATCTCGAGGACCAAAATAGGGCAAGTGGGGAGGGGAGTTAATTTGTATTAAAAAGAAACAAAAAAAACTGCAATGGTGTGCTTACGTTGCAAAGCTCCCGAGTCTTTCAGTGACACCCGGAGATTCTCTACGGAAGGAATCACGTGCTATTTGCTTTTTTTATAAAAAAGCTGTTTTGCCAGTGCCGTCTTTAGCTTTGATTTATTCATACAACTACTTCGGGCTTGGCTCTAGTGTGATTACAAGATATAAAATACCACCATCTAGCCAACGCACTAGAATTTTTCAATACCACTAGAAATCAAGCATAGAATTGTTACTATGTTGCTCAATTTACTCAGGAAGTATCCAAGTTCAATATGTCTCAAAATAAATTCTTTTTGTATGGTATGTTTTGTTTTCCTTAGGGGTTTTTATAGTAGAATCACAAGAAAAGGCTTGTGTCTTAGCAGTATGTAAGATGAAACAATCTTGGATATAAAAGAAAACAGATTGGTGCCAAATATGTTAAACCGTCATAACAGCAGCGTTACGTCTCCAGTGGAAATGAATGGACGAAAAGAGGTAATCCTTTAAGGCGCCTGCAGCGCTCGAGACACAGGAACAGGAGCTCGCAGCCACGGGATACTTGTGGGCCGCTTCCCAGAGAGTCGCGGGCTGCGTGTTTGAGACTCCCGGTCTATGCGGTCGGTGCGCAATGCGCTGCTGTTTCTTTACGCATGCCTATTGTTGCACCATTAGCAGGAGTCCTGGTGGAAGCTCACCGGAGAAAAGCTCACCGGAGAAAAGCTCACCGGAGAAAAGCTCACCAGAGAAGAGCTCACCACAAAACCGGAGGATGTGGAGGAAAGCTCACCGGCCCTTGAGCAGATGAGGGAAAAAAGCTCACCGATATTTTTTTCCTTTCATAGCGAGGCTGTCGGATCATGCGTCACATACATCAATTCCGTTACCATTAAAATTCGTCAGTATTGTAGAAAAAACAATTCCTTTTTGTTAATATTTGTGAAGCTTGTTGGGTATCTTGCTCACAAATGAAGAATTGCAGGCGAGGGTTTTCTGTGGCTTCCTATGTAAGTAAGGACAGCCTGACTGAAAACTTCATGAACTTGGAAAACAGGAAAAAGTTTGAAAACTTAATAATAGCCACCTAAAACCTAAAAAGCAAAACTGTAAATGATGATAATCCTAAAGTGTATGCACAACAATGCAGTGCTTGAAATTATCTTTGAAGCTTTTGTCAACCTTTGAAAATAGGAGAGAACGGTGAGAAGGATATCGAGATTCCTTTCTTCCATGGACATGCACGTTTTCTAGCCGTTTGTGATAGTTTTTCCACACACTGCCTTTGTGTGATAGTGGCCTTCTATGGCAAAACACCCTTAACCTTCAGAGCTGCACACTTTCACTGTCCAAACTGAAATCAGAAGTGGAGGGCATAGCTTTTGTTATGTTGTTACTCGTGACCTATATAACATATAGTCTTCTGTACTAAGGGGAATTGGGCAAGTTCGTAAACGTTATACACGAGAGGACGAAGCTGTTCTCACAACTAAAGTTCTATTAGTGAAAGAAAACAGCGTAGCAAAAGCTGATTACGTCAACAAACACCTACTCATTTATAAGGCACCACACAATCTTTGGAGCTCAAATGCTTTGCAAAACACTATTCATATTAGCTTGCAAAAAAATAACAGTCTTTATCTGACGGAGCTACTGATGGCACACTGTCAAGCTGTCGATAAGTTGTTGTCCTCTTTATGGGTGTCCCATGTTCTGATTTTATACTTGCGACGTGATTAGTAGACAAAATGGGTGATTACTAATTTCTGAGGAATATGCCCATAAACTTCAAGGATATTACGAAAACGATGAAAATTTTGTTTTAATGAAGTGACGAATTGTAATTGTGTTAAATTGCCATGGGTGACACACAATCCGCTAGGCTATGAAAAAATAAAAATTTTTATGAGCTTTTCTTTGCATCCGCTCAAGGGCCGGTGAGCTTTCCTCTGCATCTGCCGGTTTTGCAGTGAGCTTCTCTTCGGTGAGCTTTTATCCGGTGAGCATTTCTCTGGTGAGTTTTTCTCCGCCACCAGCTAAAGCGGACCGGGCATCACTGGAAGGACCGCAGCCAGCCACAGTAGGGATGCCACCTGCCCGGCTTTTGAGTGGCAAGGCCAATTTTTTTGGATGAAAGGTTGGTTGCCGGGCAGTATCTAAAACCGGCCATCATTTGCAGGTTTTTTTTAACTATCCAAGCACTTTTTTTAGAAGGGGGGGGTATAAATATATTCTAGACCATCAACGTTATCGGGTACATAGGCATATGCATTGCCTATATTTAAGCTAATTTTGTAAATACTGTCCTGGTACGTAGAATTGTTTATTTAGCCGCAAAGAAGGCATCATTTTCAGTAAAAGTCTGGCGCGTTTACTATTTAGCATAGCACGTAGAGCCTTTGCAATTTACCGAAGGAGATCACAGAATGGTGAGCAAGACATCACTTTGATTCGGAGGACAAGTTCTTTTGTAATTCACGATTCGAGAGGTATGAAAACATGCTTGTGTTACAGGAATTCAAGATTGTGCCGGTGCTCGTTGTTCCATGCCCGCATTCACTACCAAAACCTCCAGAACCAGCGATTTTTGAAAAGAACAGACTTACGCTCAAAAGCGGCATACTGAGCATCGTGCTAGTCTAAGCACTATTTAATTCGCAGCCATTTTTTCTTGTGAACTTCAATAATCGGTTCTCCACCTGCTGCACAGGATGAGTAGAGGTGCGAGATGTTTTTTTGTGCTTTAATTTCGACTAAATGGTATGCATCTATGTAGGTTATTGAGTCCAGTGTTCTGTATTCGTGCACTTACATGTGCTATGGTGTATTAATAGATGTTAATTTATTTCAATTTGAGAAGATCACATATAAATAAATAGAATATGTGTATCAATGAAGAGTGTCAACACTTCATCTTTCTTTTCACCAGTTCAACCTGACATAACTCCCCTTCCTCCCCGGAATGGACGGTTTTTCCTTCGAGGAAAGGTGACAACCCTAGCCACGGGCCGGTGTTCGGAGACCCTGATTTAGTCTGATGTGTTAGCAGTGCGATCCGCGGCTTCGCGGCCCGGACGTTACCTTGGCGAAGACGTGCTGGGTTTTGCGGTTGCTCGCCACGGCCTCGTCTTTCCACTCCCGAAGCCACTTGGTGAACAGGGGATTTGGGTCCGCTTCTTTCTTTCGCGTGCGCCGCATACGACTCACGGGTTTCCCGACGGCGGTGACAGTTGTCTGCGCCATCTTTCCCTTCTAGCGAGTCGGAAGCATAGACTACCAAATGCTCACGGTGTTGTGCCGATGCTCTTGAAAGCTGGTCTCTGCGGTTATGTAAGACGGAAACTAATCTTCTACAGTTCTCGTCTTCAAATACCCTCCCGCCGTACCGCCATCGCCCAAAATTCTAATCCAAATCCAGAACGTTGACAAGTAGCCGAACAACCCACACATTTTTCGGAGATAAAATATTTGACTTTGAGTAGGTGGTAAGCATCAGCTAATGTATCAAAAGTAAACTTTCTAAAGTTTTATTAAATTTAACTTACACTGAAGCAAACATCGTCACTCTTTCATTGAATATAAAATTGCCAAGCTGACCCTCGATCATCTGCCAACGACTGAGCGACGTCATTATCGTGTTTTTGCCCTGAAATCGAAACTGCTGAATCTGTCGATCCGTCCATAAACGTTTAAATTTTCCTTCGCCACGTATTCATACAGCCTTGATCGTCGAAATTATATTCTAAGACTGGGAAAGAAAAGTTTTAAACCTTCCTGCGACGTAGAAAGTGCGTTTCTAGCCAGCGTAGTAGTGCCACCGGGATATTTTTAGCCCATGTCCCGAGATGGAAGTTCAAGCGTCCATGACGGTTATTCCTCCGCCGCCTCCACCGCTTCTTTCGACTGTTCCGGCATCAAGACGCGACGACGATCTTCCTCGGAGTGTCAGCCGTACGGAAGATGACCCGATCACAGCCGCCATCAAGGGTCTTCGTCGTCAAATGGACCGTATATGCAAAGGCGACGAGAACGTCGCGGTCCTTTCCAAACTTTGCCCCGTCGAGCCCGTGCTCCAGAGCGGTCCCCAGTGAGTGTTTACCGGCTCTCTCATGCCCTATGCTTTGGTATAAAGCACCAAACTAAAAGCTTGACCTTATGATGTGCCACTGTAGCTATCTATGTGCATTGATTCCACATAGACAGCAGGTGCCACACAGCCAGTTCCACAGTGGCACTTGCTGACGAACGGGGAATGCGCAGATGCTTCGTGGGTTCCGGCGCATGCGCAGTGCCTTCCGTTGGCACAAACATATGCAAAAACAAACATAAAAAACGGCGCGAGAGTTAAGTGTTAGAAGGAGACAACAGGAAAAGCACTGTGTTTTTTCCGGTACATGTAACCAACTAGCCCGCCTGTTGATTTTAATTGAGCACAAGCATAGATGAAGGTAAAGGGCTTTAAGTGCTCAAACTTATTGGTTTTGTATTTTTCATAGATGTGGCTTGGTGGCACTCGCCATGGCGTCGCAACTACTGCAGCCATCCCCCGTGGGCGTTGCTAGAGCCTTCGAGACAGCCAAAGCACTTGGATTCACCAACAAGGGAGAAATGTTTTCAGGTTTGTGCTCACTGCACCGCCAACATAGAAATTATGCACATGCAGGCCTTTTAAGTTGAAGTGCAACGTTTAATTTTGTCCTCTGGGTGAACTGGACCATTAAAGGGGTTGTCCGGTCAAATTTTGTGTTTGAGAAAACAATTGAATATTATTGTTACTCCCTCGAAACGCATCAACTATGCAACATTTGAATTTTATATGCCCCTCTGCATGAGTAATTGAATTTTAAACTGCTCCAGTCGCATCCTAGCGTAAACGGTACTTTTCTTGGCAACATTGAAGCTCTGATCTCACATAGCGCTAAGCGAGCATTTCCGTGTTGTCATTTGCCTGCACCGCAGCGTGCTTCATTTCTGTTGTGCTCGACTTGTTCTGTGGATCGGTAAAATTTTTGTTGCGCGGTTAAGTGCCACAACCACCGGGCAGCACCTGCAAGCCAAGACGTGGCGTTCCACACATTTCCTCGAGATGTGCAGCGACGAACAAAATGGATCCCAAGATCCAGTGTAAACGGGAACCCAGTTTACACTGTGTTCCCGTTAAGGTCGAAATGGCGAAATTTGGGGTGCAGTTTTGTACACATGCTCATGAAGGGTTTAATTAATATGTGGACATCATATATCAAAATAAGAAAGACGTTTGTCCATGTGAAGGCTCCTTTTATGTAACGAGCGCAAAAACTTAAGTAATTCCGGCTTCGACCGGACAATCCCTTTAAATAAAATATAGATTTCAGTTTACACTTTTTTTTATATGTTCTGAAACCTTTTGTCTATTATCTTTTATAATTTTATCTAAGTTTCGATAAGTCATCTGTTTTCCATATAGTTCATGCGGGAACCTAGTGAAGTAACTTGGATGTTATCTTTGATGATAACTAAAGAACTTGTGCCCTGCTCTTATCCGTCCTTTTGAATTCGGCTGCAGTTGCAGCAATTGCTTGCTTGTTTTTTCGCTTTTTTTCCTTTAGTCGAAAACATGCGACTACTCGCCGAGAGTGTCATGTGCTGTCAAAGCCGAACTGCTCCGCTGTCCCGCAGATCATCGACAACGGTTAATCGAACACCTGCTACGTGGAAAACCAATTCTGGTTCCGTATCCTTTATGCTGTGTTAGTTTCCTAAAAGTCATAGTATTGTGAGTTGAGTAAACTATCTTTGTTCACACGAAGTCGCAACGCTCCACATGACACATGGTAGCAAAGCAATGCCGTTTGAACAATGGCGTCACTATACTTTGTTTCACCTTATGTTCTACTGCAGCGAAGGCTAGAAGCGCGAGCTCATAGCGTTGGCAGAGCTTGTGCCGCCGAGATGTGCCCCAGAGCAAAAAGCTCGCGCTTGTAGCCTTTCCTGCGGTACATCATAAAGTGAAACAGAGTATAGTGTCAGCGGCACCCAAGGCGACGACCTGCCCCCCCCCCCCCCCCCCCCCGCTCTGACGACGTGCAATGCACATGGTGTGACTTTGTGTCAGGAATGTTCTTTTTGGATAGACAGGATGATTTCATTCGACCGCATTCATAAATGAGATATACTATAAATTCAGCTTGATTTGTGGTGTTGATGCAAGTAACTTTTGACATGAAGCTCTCTGAACTGCTTGCATTCACACAGAAAATTTATTTGTGAGGTTGCATTGTTGCCCAGACTTACTTAAAAGCAGATGTCATTGGAGATGACTATGTTTTGTACCAGGAGAGGTGTTTAGAGTCTTCGTCGAACTGATTTCTGCCAGACACACATAAGTTGATGTGGTGTAACTTGTATCTAAGCAAACAAAGGCAATAAATTTGCCACACCAATGTATCTACAGCCCAGTTTTTATTAGTACATTACTGGCTAATCAGGAATTTTCATACTTTGTTTCAGGCATGGTACGAAGGACACAGCAGTTTTATCCTGTTAATGTTGTGGTGTAAGCTCAAACATTTTTATTGGAAGATAAATCTCCAAACCTTGAATTGGAAGATATATGACAAAATTTCAGGTAATTCTAGCTGCAAAAAGTGGTAAACTCGCATGAGAATATATTTAAAATCCTTGAATAAATTTCTTGCACAAACAACAACACTAAGCCAAAAAGAACATCGAAACACTATTTTCTTTTAACACACTGCTGTGTTAGTTTTAGGCAAGAATGCAAACATGCGTTGGTACTGTGATGTGCAATGCCGTTTTCAATTCTTTATCATGTAATTTTTGTAAGTATTCTTCATAAATAATCCACCTTGTGGGGATAATTACATCATTCACAATTATGTGCTTAAAAGTAAACCCTATCTATCTTGAGACTTCGTTATACACCCACCCTGTTCTAGCATTTTACATCAATGATTTTATAGCAATAATAATTTGGAAGTCTAAGAAAATCAGCTTCCTAACCCAAATTTTGTGTGCTTGCATGCGGAAAGGTGTTTGCCAGGTCACCCCCCCCCTCCCCTTTTCACTGCCCAGCTGCACCACCCTAAAAGCTACACCCAAAGCGCCCCCCCCCCCCCCGCCCTTTAGAGGGGCCCTGCAAGGACTTTTTTTTACTGGTTTTTAATTTGCACCGAACCTGAGCAAACTGAACGTAGTAACTTAATGAAACTTTTCTTTTCTCGAATTTCGCTTTATTTTAAAAAGTTATAGGCAAATTAAAATTACAAAAACAAGCAAAAAATAACCTCCTTCATGACGTCCTTGGTCGCTTGAGTGGCCGTGAACTAGAGGAGGGGTAGTGAGCTCAGCGAGCGCTCACGGCTGCCGCACTCCGTGTCGACGGCTCGAGAGGGCGCCACTAAAGCATGTTCTGGATAGGCTGTATGAAGCGGGCAGCCAGGGCGGCTCGCATTGCATTTGCTGCGCGATTAAACACTAACTCGGCATGGCACTTTATTAGCCACAAATGACAGCAAACACGGGGTAAAGATCAGTTCAGAACGGGAGCCACTTCGCGCTGCCATACCGCCAAACGCCCAAATCGCAAGCCAAAGCTGCTCGCCGAAGGCCTTCGAAACGCTCGGAACCGGTCGGATCCTCGAGCCCGTAGGCCTTAGCCCGTATACGACCGCAGCGCCGCCGCGTACATCCAGGACCTTTCTACGCTTGCCGCTCGTCGGTAGCCTGATCCCACTATCCCTTTCTAGTATGCGCCGCCTTTTCCACCGCTTGGTGGCGGGTATGTCGACGGGTCATTTCTTGTTTCCGTACTTTATAAACTGCATTTGTTTATTTTCTGATCTAAAATACTGAACAAAAACTACTTTCATAAATAATTGAAACGGTTCGCGCCACTTATATTTTGTATTTCGACTAAAAAGAAGCTTTTAGCGGCTCTGACCGGTAGTAAGGCCAGGACCAAAGACGTCACATATCGCGCGCTTTCTGCACCGCGGGTCGCCCCCGTAGGTGGAGGAGGTTTTCGCGTCGTCCGGTTGAAATATGACGCACTGATACTCTCTCCATGCCCGCTGGCTTCCCCGAACCCCAAGAGGTGTGGAAACCGCAAAAAAGGTAGACGCATAAATATGATTGCAGGGCCTCTTTAAGGAGAAACTGAGTATAGTCGTAGAACTGTTCTAAAGCAAAAATAATGGCATCTTTAGCTGTTCTTTTTTTTATTTTTAATGCGTATAAATATACTGGAAAGCCTCCCGATAGCTGTGGTTTGTTGTGTTTCACCAGCTATTTCAGGTGCAAATGCGATACGATCATTTGGCATTTATTTTGCCGAGATAAAATCAAACATTTGTCCATTTGGAGTGGATGCGACTTCAGCACATTCATGAAAGGAAGCAGACGGCAGTGCACATAAGCAACAAAGAAACCGCAGCAGACATGGAAGGTATTAGCCTTTATTTAACCGTGTATCCCCACAAATGCAATTCTGCTACCGTGGCAGTAGATTACATCATTACCAACTCTGCCTGCTTACCTCGTCACTTTGTCTTGACTATTCCGTTTACGCTGATGGCTGTTTGTCGGTTTGTGACGAAATTCGAAAGCTTGCGTATAGCAACCTCTTTTCTTCAAAATGTGTTTGACCTGTATAGTGTGAGGGAAGTGACATTTACACTTAGCTAACTCTGGTAAAAGAGAAAAACGGCAGTCTATACACGTTATCCCCACAGTAGGTTTTATAGCTGAGTTGCAGTACAACATGGTGTATCTCACCAGAGAGCTGAGATGCTGGTCCCAATTCTTATTTAGAAAGAAAGTGGAATGCCTAGAAATCTTGCTCTGTATATTATTGATGCCAATGAGTTGCAGATTATTTGGGACAGCAAATTGCAGTACTAAGGAAATGAATAATTTGCACCATATTATTTAAAGGTAAACTTACTATGTAAGCTTCTGGTTAGCGACAATAAACACGGAAAAAGTTCAGGATTGCTTGCCGGCATGTTTAACTTCGTGAATTTCCTCAGCGATGGAAAGGTACGACTCGGACGGCAACTTTGAACCCTGTCTCAAGGGCGGGCATACTGCCCACTGGGCTGTGATTCATGGTAAGTACGTGGTCTACTATGTTACTGTACTCTTTTATTTTGTTTTTTGCAAAAGGTCTATTACAGTCAGCAGGATGGGTATTTGCAATGATGAGCCCCTTATCTCTGTCAAAGGTATTTTCAGTTCATGATCACCGCGGAACAGACACGTTAAATGTGATAATAGCGGGTGGATATGACGTCTTACACCTCAGCAGGTCGTTTTCAAAGGCTTTTTTGGCATTCAAGATTTTAGGAGTCAGCGCGTTCACCTCCGGGATGTGCTCATGGCGCACGCCCGTCACGTCATTCGCTGATTCTGCTCCCGTGCTTCATTTCTCCGTCCCAAATCTCCCGAACACGACGTCATGAGTGACGCCATTTACGATGATGCCATTTGCTCGCTGTTCATGCGCAGCGCCCTCCCCAAGTTTCGTGTCCAAACAGAAACGTGACGCGTACGGTAATTTTGCAGTGCGCGCGAAAATGGTGACACGTACGTTTGCGAGAAGAGGCCCAGACCAGTTGCAAATATCCCATACGGCTCCGCGAGAAGCGTGAAAAGAATTATGGGAACCTTTTGTTTGTTCCTCTTTCAGACACAGTAGCGCACCTGTGTGTGTCACAAAAACAAAACAAAATAGATTATTTGTTTTAGTTGATAATAAGAACAAAATTTCATACTGACTCAGGAGCAAGGCGGGTACTCATCCGGCTGCCTGACATGAACTTACACTAGTCGATGCACACAAAAAAAGAAATGGTGGACGATTTTATTTTTTTTCAGTACAGATGTTTATGGTGCACACGTATGCCCGCCTTTGTTGCTGCATTGTCTGCTACAGCCGGTTTTATCCAGCTAGTTCCCAGAATTCATTTCGGCGCCACACAGGACTGTGTACAATAACCACATGGCGGAGCCGGAGGATCGCCTTCCATTTCCTTTCGCCGCTAACCCCTTATTGGCGGAGAAGGGATCACATGCACCAAATCTGACTTTCGCGCTTGCGAGGAGGCCGCCTTGAGGAGCGCCGGCGCGCCGGGTTTGGGTTCGGGACAGTGACGTACGTCTCGCTTTGCGCTCGCGAAATGCAGATCTTGCTCCGATGTATGCCGAGCAGGCGGCTTAAGCTCGTCGAACAAAAGTTGAAGCCAAAGTTCGCGAGAGTGTGTGGTGGTCATCTTGCGACACAGTGTAATCATGCGTTCTTGATAGTTGCCAATCAGCGCGCTACGTCTGAGGCGACTGCAGATTGACAAGTTTAATCACAGACGACTTCTTTCTGAACCGTCGGCGCGCGCGCGCAGCATGGACGCACTTAACCGAGAGCGCGAAGTAAAAGTGTCTTACGAGATTTGGTTGTCGGAGGAAGACGCGATGCTTTTGGCGTTTGAAACACGTACGTTTTGATAAGATAACATGTATCTAATCTAAAATTTACCTACATATGTCTTAAATTATCCACATAAAGGGGGAAATTAGTAATGCTCCGCGAGTAGCCGGACTTTTTTTACTACGCTTCTTGAGGTGTCGACGTTGGCGTGTGTCCCGTCGCAGGTTTCTGCGTGGCCCTTCCCGCCGAAGAGGTGGACGATGTCGCCAACTGCTGCCACTGGGAAGACGACGTCGAGCTGGGCAGACGCTTACGCCACGTTCGAGCCGCTCCCTCCGCGCAGACGATGGCCGCCGCGTTGGCGGACAAACGCTCCGTCTTCGTGTACGCCAGTCAGGGCAAGAGTCGTCGGGTCGGGCTCTGGGACCTGGACTGTCTGCTGCGCAGCAACGGCAACCTGGCCGAAGCGACCCGAAAATACGACGCCGCCTCCGAGTTCGTGCTTCCTTCCGGAGGTCTTGTGGAAGGTCTGGCGGGGAAGCTGCTTCTACTCGGATGACGAAACTACTTCAAACGAGCAATTGACCTTTTTTTCTTTTTCTTTTTTTTTAAGTTGCACGCCCGAGGTTGCCATTATTTGGGCACGTGAACTCGGTTCAGCCTAAAGCCCTTCTATCCTGGGAAAAGTGGCGCCATTCATTGTTGTAAAAATGCTCGAGACACGTGCCGCGCGCCACTTCTGGGAAGAGCATGGCGTCTAAAATCTGGCTCAGTGCTGCGCTGTGCCGCCATGATCTTCCCAAGGGCTGCACGTTGCACGTATCTCGTGCATCGACGCACCTTGCGTTACTTTTGAAACATAGAAGGGGCTTTAGTTCAGCCAACCTAGAACAATCAAGGACTGCGAACATCCTCCTTCCTTGAACGTCGTCACAGAGTCGGACGGCACGAACCGAGCAATTTGACCCGTTGCCGGTCGTCTTTCGACGCGTTGATTGGACACGTGCGCTCTTGGTGTGTATCAACGTTACTAGCACCACTCAGTTGGGAAACTGCCACAGAGCCTGCTTTGAAAAAGTGGCTTCGATCCGTACTCGAGAACCGAACTAATGGCGATCGCAACGCCGCCATTTCTCCGGCAGCGGCCACTCCGGGAACTGCACGTCTGCCCGTGTCGGTTCAGGTGGAATCGCGCGAGGGTCGGTGGTGCCAGCTCGCAGTGCCATTTCGCAGTAGCAATATTAATAAACTTTCATGTTTTGACTAGTCGCTAAAGGGTGGCGCTGTTATCGTATTTAGTTTGGTCTCGGTGGACGCGAGCGATCCGTGTTTCAAGGCGAGAGTTTCCCAGTCGAGCGCCTTAACCATTAAGACATTCTGCAAACACAGTCACCGCAATATCCGTGGTCCCAATGCCGCACGTCAGGAACGTAACCAGAATTTTTGATTCGGGGGAGGGGGGGGGGGGGGGGGCGGGAGCTCGCCCATGACAAAATGCTGTATGAGTGGGAGGGGTAGAGGAGGCCCCAGCAAAATGGAAGATTCGGGAGGGGCCTGGACCCCATGCCCCCCCCCCCCCCCCGCTTCCTCCCCTGGATACGTGCCTGCCGCGCGTGCCGAGTGTTCCTCCCTGAACTCATTGCCAGTCGGCACTCGAAGCACGGACCTTGCGGTGAACACTCTCTTTCGTGTCCCCGGCTCAATTTTAATGCAAACCTCGCCTTGAATTTTGCATTGAAACGTTCCTTTTTATCACCGACAGCCTTTGTGGCGCCGTTCCTGTTATAATCGCGGGTTTATGGTACCTGGGTCTGGCGGAGGTGTATGCATGTCATGCATAATACTTAAAAAAAAACTTCTAACGACTTTTTTTTTAATCTGCGGGAGCACTGATAGATTTAAATAGGTCATTTTATCACTATTGCGGTTTTACCGATTAAATTAGGCAGAAAAATGTCTTAAATATTTATCAGAGTTTTGTGACATTGTGAATATTTATTTATTTATTTAATTTGGTTTGGTTTGACTTATTGAGTGTTCAGATAGACCGAGATGCGGACGTGTGGTGCTTGATTTACACTGCGAGATTAAACTGAAAAGCTGTGGTCCGACTTTCTGGAAACCTGTCAATGAAAGCGTGTAATAAAGTAATATTTTTCACAAATTTCCGCTTATTCTACTACTACTATCACTACCTTACTGGGTGGTTTCATTTGAAATCGA
Organism: Ixodes ricinus; assembly: GCA_037355805.1. Lineage (NCBI taxonomy): Eukaryota > Metazoa > Arthropoda > Arachnida > Ixodida > Ixodidae > Ixodes > Ixodes ricinus. The sequence goes on along the minus strand of JAZHYW010028584.1, from coordinate 25,717 downwards.
ACACGCTTGTCGGGGTGGGTCTTTCGATTTTTTTTTGAAAAAATATATGTAATTGCCCCATTTCTGGAAAGAACAAAACCGCTTTTCAAAATTTTTTAAAAAAATATTTCGCTTCACGAAAAATTATTGAGTGGAGCAGGGTGAAAATCGGTTTTTTACTCCGTGATTTTTCTACCCAGTTCTGTACGCTGGTATAAATACGGGAAGCATACAAAACTCACAGTAATTTTTTGTGCTCTTGTATGTTATTTCGACTATTTTTTAGTTGAAAGGAAAATAATTTAGTATTTTTGTTTATTGAGATAAAAAATGCCAAACATTGTCTCTTTGACAATCCGGTGACATCTTCAGAGCCTTGTAACTCATGAGTTATTATATTTGTCGCTTACCAAATACTATGCGGGTGTAGCCCTATACATGGGCTATCGACGGGCATAAGTTTAGTTTATTTTATTTTCACTGAAATTTTTATATAAAATTTGAAATTTCGTCGAAAATGAAATTTACCGATATTTTGAACCCACTTTATTAAAAAAGGCCATTTTTTATTTCGTTCAATTTTTTTATTATTGCTGCCGATCATATGAACTTTCAATTGGCTTGATGCGATTTCCCCCTTTTTTTGTTGTATCTTCTCTAGAAGTGATCAAAATCACTGCCACGTGACAATGCGGTGACAACTTCAGAGCCTTGTAACTCATGAGTTATTTTATTTGTCGTTTACCAAATACTATGCGGGTGTAGCCCTATACATGGAATATCGACGGGCATATGTTTAGTTTATTTTATTTTCACAGAATTTTTTATATAAAATGATGAAATATCGTTGAAAATGAAATTAACCGATATTTTGAACCCACTTTAATCGAAAAAGGCATCGTTTTATTTCTTTCAATTTTTTTTTATTATTGCTGCCGATAAATATGAACTTTGCACTGGTTTGATGGGATTTCCCCTTTTTTTGCTGTATGTTCTCTAGAAATGATCGAAATCAGCTCCTCGCTTCATAACGGCACATAAACGCAGTGCTCTGCAGGTCGGCTTCAGCTGCTAAAGACTAAACTGCTTATGCTGTAGTGTGTTCAAATGCAGCAGGTAAATTCTATCTTTGATGGAGAACACTCGTGTCTTGGCTGCATCGCTGTATTTTCTAAATTTCATTACGTAATGGCTACCGACATTCTCTTTAGCGTCTGATAGTTAGCGGCAAGCGGATGTTCCATTATCCTGATGTCACAAGCCAGCAGACACAATAGAGGCGGAGCAAGCGGAACGAGCCTCTTCATGTAGCCAGACCGGGGTCATATATCTGTTTGTGCTTAAGGTTGCGCAGCTTCTGGTAAGGCACGGTACAGCACGCCCGGCCCTTCTGCGCTATAGACCCATCTGTTGCAGGAAGCATTCGGTACGGGTCTAAATCCATGATGTGTCTTGTCGCGCAGTTCAAAATATCCATGTAATTGCCTGTTCTTTGGTAATAGCGTGTATATCAAAAATATGTAATATCACATGCCTGCTTTTACAGGAAAAGCAGTTTGCAGAACAAAAAGTGAGAAAACGGACAGGATTTACGTGAACCGAAGACAATGTTTTACAGAACACAAACACCAGTTGGCGATAAATAGACACTTTTATTAATTAACGCTAGCATATTTAGGATGCGTGTAAAACAATATTTTGTTGTGCTTTAAATAGTCCACTTCACGAGCAACGCAATATTGGAACTTTTTGACAACGGCATCGGCTTGCCTCTCTGCTTAGACGATCGAGCGCAGGAGGCGAGCTGAACTCATACCGCAGCGGTCGGATGCAGCCGAGAACTTCAACAGCGTAGTAAAGTCGAGACGGACAGAACGAAAACTGGAGCCAAAGTGAGCGAGCGGTGAACCCGGACGGTGGTCCTTCTGTTTGAACGAGTGTGTGCAGTTAAAAATAAGTACGGTTTTGTTCAAGACTGATCGATATCTCTGATGCCAAGCAACTTGATTCCGCTGAAGGCAGCGAAAGCAGTCACTTGATGTCTCTATAGACTTTAGTTTCTCCTTTGTCGCACCAAGCTTAATGCAAAGATTGTACAATATGGAATATAGAAAAGCGATTGGACATTTTATTTTAATTGGCTACGGTAGATTTGCTTTGGCTGGGCACACTGTTGCTTTGGTTTAGGGAATCAATAAAGATGACAGAACATCCGCTGTACCGCTAACAGTCAGGACTAAGGAATTTCGGTTGCCATCATAAAGAATTAAAGGGAAATAAACAATATGTATTGCAAGCACGAGTGTACTCAATCAAAATGATGATTTACCCGCTGCATTTGAGCACACAAATCAACAGTATAGTCGCCTTTGCAGCGAAGCCCGACCTGCGCAAACTGCGTTTGAGCCGTTCTGTAGAGGAAAGCGGGAGCGATTTCGATCACTTCTAGAAGATACGTACAAAAAAGGGGAAAAATCCCATCGAGCCAATTGAAGAGTCAGATGATCCGGCAGCAATAATAAAAAAAAATTAGAAAGAAATAAAAAATGGCCTTTTTCAATAAGAATGGGTTCAAAATATCGGTTAATTTCATTTTCGACGGTTACTTCACATTTTTATATAAAAAAAGTATGGCGATAAAATAAACTAAACTTATGCCCGTCGATATTCCGTATATGGGCTACTGCCCGCATAGTATTTGGTAAGCGACAAATAAAATGCTCATGAGTTACAAGGCTCAGAGAGTTGTCACCGCGGTATGTCGTGGCAGGTGGATTGCGGTCGCTTCGAGGAAAATGCAAGCAAAAAAAGGAAATCGCATCAAGCCCGATTGAAAGTTGATACCAGTCGGCAGCAATAATAAAAGAATTGAACGAAAACAAAAAATGGCCTTTTTTTAATAAATTGTGGGTTCAAAATAATCGGTAAAATTTCATTTTCGGCTGATATTTTCAAATTTTATATAAAAAATTTCAGTGAAAATAAAATAAACTAAACTTATGCCCGTCGATAGCCCATGAATGAGATTCTGCATTTCCTGCCATACAATGTTGGTAGTACACTTAAATATAATGATCTCTATGAGTTAGGCTCTGAAGATGTCACCGGATTGTCAGAAGGCGATGTGTGGCACTTTTTATGCTCGATAAACAAAAAATACAAGATTATTCACAAAGCGGCTAAAAATAGTTCAAATGCTATACAAGGCACAAAAAATTACCTGTAATGAGTTTTATTACGCTTCTTCCGTATCTTATACCGGCGTGTAGAACTCGGTAGAAAATCACGATAAGATAAAAAACGAGTGCCTGCCCTGCCCCACTCAATAATTCTTCGTGAGGCAAAATATTTTTATAAAAATTTTTGAAATGCAGTTTTGTTCTTCCCAAAAATGGGGCAATTACACATATTTTTAAAAAAGTAAAAGAGGACATTTTAAAACAAGCGTGTTGATTTCAAACCAAACCCTACTACTATCACTACCATCATCATGAAATCCCCCTCACAGCCCTTCCCCTCCCTCATCAAATAAAAGCATGTCTCTCTGAGACTTTTGTGCCCATCTCAAATACTCTACTCAAGATACTTGTATTTAAAATACCTTTTGAAGTATCTTCGGTATCTCCATCACTACTTTTGATCGAGAGTATTTAATACTCTATCTTAATTACACTTTCTGAATATCTTGTAGTCATTATCTCCAAAATACATTTTTTACATTCCTGCCATTTTTCCGAGTTTTTCTGTATGAAGTGGCGTGGGCCCGGGGGGCACGAGAGCAAACGTGAGACACTCTCGAGCAACCACATCTGGTTGCTATCTCCGGTCTAGCTTCAGAGGTGACTTCGGTTGAGCTCGTGCAAACATCAGCTCATATTATTTCTTTAGTTGTCTTTGCATGATTTATCTAATTATTAACTTTTTAATGTGTATTGGCTATTTAATCTCTGGTGTGTAGAAAGTTTAAAAAATTTAAATTGTTCTCATTAACGGCAAGAGTGAAGAAGTTGATGATTTTGAGGAAGAAGAAATATAGAACTGAGTTGAAAGTCAGCGCTTTGCGAGTCTGTTTGCTTCTTGTGTGCATGTGAGTGTGACTGTTCATCGCGCTGTTCCATCCAAACATATAATAGCTTGTCCTGGAATTGTCTGCACTTTTGAATTTTTTCTCGAAGTGAACTTTATGTTTTTTTAATAAGTTCTGTGTAATCTACCTTTTTTTAATGCGAAAGCGTTATTTGTTTTTATGGAGCAGAAGCGGGCAGCGTCAGTAACCGGGAAAAGCGGCACATAAATTCCCCTTTTCTCATTGGCTGAGGCGAAACGGCACCAAAAGAGCCGTTGGCTGCGACGCGATCATGTAGTTCCCAGGAACGCCACCCCTGACAGAAGGCCCTCTTCCTGGCGCTGCGGCCCGCGCGCATGGCGAGAAGAGATCGAACTATGAGGGCGCTGCGTTCACCAAAACAAATACCGCCTGCGTAGGAACACAACTCCCGGCGTTCCAGTGTGCTGCCGCTGGCTGCCGTGTTGTTGCCGCGTTCCCCTGCAGGTTTGTTGGGAATATAGTACGCCCTTGTTGCGTGCCGCAAGTGCTCAGCGCATGCTCTGGGAGCCTGGAATCAGTTTTCATCGCCTTCCTGCCGAAAAAAACTCAAATCGCGAGTGGATAAGTAAGAGTAGGGAAGAAGTTGACTGCGCGCGACGTGGTGTGTGGTCGTCACTTTTCAAGCGATGCCTTCCAAGCGCCAAACTACGATAATGGACGAGGATAGGTACGCGCGTAAATCACGCTTTGCATTGACTTCCGTTCAAACCGTACATTGTATTTTATAGGTAGCAACTATTCTGCCGGCAACCGGCACAACAAACCGAGCAGCAAACAAATTGCCGGTAGTTGTTCCCGTTGGGTTTCGTGTAAAAGGAATAGTAAAAAGGGGACTCCTAGTTGTGTGAGTAGCTCAGTGGAGAGGCAGAAAAAAAAAAATCTCGGTGGAAAGGCGTCCGTTTTACGTGCCATGGGTCTCAGGTTCAAAATCATAATCGATTTTTTTATGAAACAGTTAGCGTTTTTTATTTATTTATTTTTTAGAATAATCATTGCCGTCCGAAACTCACGGCAATCTTTTTCTCTCCCCGAGTGGTTGTGCCCGGCTGCCGGCAAAACATCCCCCCCCCTGTTTCATAACTGCACAAAAGGTTCTTGATACGCAACGCCGTTGAGGAGGAATCTTCCGAAGGGATCACACGACCGGGTCGTGAGGCCTCGAAGCCACCGGAAGATACTGCTATCATCTGATCACTATTTTATTCCAGGCTAGCTTTTACACTGGAACATGTAACAGGTAGCACTATCAGTTCGATGTGATATTTACGCAATTTGCGCTAATCAATTTGCGAGTATTTTAATTTAGATTGAGCAATGCAAATGTGTGTATGACTAAGTCCTCGTCGTGCAGAACTCGTTCATATTTCATCATGAACCGTGCACCTTTGAACAACCGATAAAATTAGACTGAAAAAGACAACTTGTAACGTTTAATGCCAATGTGCGGTCTAGTTATCCACATTCTACATTATAATGCTCACCAATTAGTGGTATGTATTTTGGCATTTCAAGAAAAACGTAATGTAATTTGGCTATTTTGGTTGATGTGTTGGTGAAAATTTCTCCGGGAGCGACGCTGCGCTCGACTACATGATCACATTTTAGCACGTCCTCGCCTTCAACGGAGGCACCTCTTGCTCTCGCCGATGTGGCTGATGATCGTTGCAAGTGACAAGGACACCGAAAAGCAATGCACGTGTGTTTAGTGAATACGGTTTCTCCAGCCTAGGAGGCGCACAAACATCGCCACACAGCGTCGAGTCACGCACGACCTGGCGCGCGCAGCCAGGAACGACGCGGCCGATCGCGAGCGCCTACACGTGGGTTGGTTTTTGCTTCCAACGAGAGTGCGGTGACATTTAAAGCAAGTTGAGACAAGCAGGGACTATGCTACCCTTACGCAGATGCTTTTCGAGCAGATAAATATTCTCGCACATGACTTTCCACGAGCCTCAGGAAGTCCACGTCCTCCGTTCGTTTCAGCTTCCGTCCGAGCGCAGCCAAAGGCTGGGGGACGGTTCGCAACTTCGAGAAGAGCATTCCTACGCACCACAAAGTAGTCCGCAAAAGTATATATATATATATATCTTTTTTTAAATAGCTGTTTTGTGCGTAAACGTTGCACAATATTCCAGATGTGTACTGCTGAGAATGATTTGCAACTAAAGGAATGAATTATCGGAAGTTTATGTTTTTATTAATATATGTCAATGCATGTGGTTTGGTGAAAACACGTACATCCGCTGGCAACACTGCTGCAGCGCTCGCTCGGTTTTCTGTGTGATTTTGTTCCCGTAATGGCCGAATCAGTCGTGCTTCGCTGCTTTCCTCACCGAGTCGTTTCAAAACGTCCTTTCGCAAAGGCACGTTTGGGCGTCAGGCGCGAAAGGTCGTGATGAATGTCTACTTTCAAATTCGGCAGGAGACTCCGGCCGCGTCGTACCGCGAATGCGTTGTAAACAAGAAAAGCGTCCGGGCCACTACAATTCACTGATACGCGGCGAAATCAGGGCACCCCTTTACCTGCCGATCACGTTGAACGCCGAGAAGCTGGTGGAAAGGCCTGCGCCTCGAGCCCCGGTATATCCAAACAATACAAGGAAACATCAACGGTCGGGTCATCGGGCACCTTGCAATGTGTACTTACATCTCGAAACTATGCCGAAATGCCGAACAGGATCGAAAGCTCGGACACAGACGCCAGCGGCCAGCCTACGTACTGACATCCCCTATGACTAAATTTCAGAACGTGAAAGGGCACGTTTTAAACCTGTAGCAGACGATACCGTTGATACACCCGTAGCAGACGAAATACTCGGCGAGCGCGGGCGGCGCTGACGACCAGCGGCGAAGCGGAGTGATACAAAAGTGCAGGCGAGATCGCGTGACCTGTTGCCGGCGTGTGATTGGCTCCGGCCACACGTAGCTTTGGCTGCGCTCGGACGGAAGCTGAAACGAAGTATAGCACCGGAATTGTTATTCCCGCAGGAATAGTTCTGACGGTGGCCGCTAGCCAGCGCCTGCCGTTCGATCTCCTCCCGAATAGGGAGAGGGTGACGATTGGTGACGCGCGCGCGGCCTCTGGAAAGGCCGGCCTCTACTGCGGAGGACAGTGGGCGCGCGCCGCTTGTACTGCAGATGCTCTGGGATGTGCGAATGCTCTCGCATTCCTACACGTAAGCGAGTCTAAAAGTGCCCTCTGACCGGTATTTTTTTGTCTGTAGTATTGATCTGGTGCTATCACCCGCCCTGCCTATTGTTCTCAATGTGAGCCAGCAAACATGTCTGAAAATTTAAAGAGAAATAAAAAAAAAACGTGATTGCTATACACTAAAGCGGTAAATCCCGTGGTTTCAGTGCTGGCGTGCAATCAATTGTCTAGCCATTGCATATTGTAGGTACGCTGCATAAAAGGTATACGCTATTACGAAAATAACATAAAAAATAAAGAACACTTTTTTTAAAGGTTGGCTATATACATCGGAGTGTTTGAAATGATATCAGTGCCCTACCAGTATGAGTTTGCGGCCATTCGCTTTGACTGCTGCACAAGATCTGACGATAACTGGCACTCAAATTACATCGCGTATATGCGTACAAGCGGAACGCCGAAACACAATACGTGTTTACGAAAGCGAAAGAGCAGTTTGGCACAAATGCCATCCATTGAATGATGATGATCGTGATCAAAGTTGCCAGACTGAATTCCCAAAACCGACTTTGGGAACTGCGCAGAGAGGTCGGGAACACTAACGCGCCGTTCTCTGCGGAACACTCGAGTCAAGCCGTCTCATTCGACGATGCATTAACAGCGCTTTAATGGACTTCTGGGCAGCTGCAGACGGTAGCGCAGCCTTCTTGCTCCCGAGGCGCGCAGCCCGGTGCGCAGGTCACCGGTGGACACGGAGTGCAGGCGCACGTGCTGCAGCACGCTGCTGTCCCTGGCGAACACGCAGTCGTGGCCCATGATGTTACACTTGACCGGAGGACAAGCGGTGGACAGGACGTCTTCGTGGCACACGCAAGCGGGGGCAGCCCTCGGAGTCTAGACCCGCCGTGCAGCTGCATGGCTCTTCGACCGGAGAACAGGTCCTGGGCACAGCTAAGGAAAGAGAAAAATTGGAATCGGCCTTTATCTCCAAAGTTCCATAATGCATGAAATGCAGTATTTAAGGCAGGCACGTAGCCAAGATTTTGTTTCGGGGGGGGGGGGGGGGGAGGAGGGGAGGGGAGGGGGGCCCGCCCGTGACAAAATGTTGTATGAGTGGGAGAGGCGACAGGAGGCCCCAGCAAAATAGAAGATTTCGGGGGGGGGGGGGGGGGGGGGGCGGGCCCCATGGGCCACCCCTGGCTGCATGCCTGATTTAGGGGTGGTTCGTCTAAATTTGTTTAGGGAGACAGTCGTTTCGTGCAGTGTAGAAGAACCCATATGTGTATTCATTTCCCCGCTAAACGTAGCGGAAAATGTGAATTGGTGAATAGTTACCCGTGACTTCATGGGGCTCTAAGCTGGACACTTGGCGAGAAAATCGGCGAGATCGCCCAGCGCCGCAATCGGCCAGTGCCGTGCAGCGATTAAGCGTGGTTGCTGGCCAATCGCGGCAGTCGGCGACCTCGCCGACTTTCTCGCCGAATGTTCAGCTTAGAGCCCAGGTATTTAGCGAGGAAATTGAATCGGTGAATAGCTCCCGTGACGTGAGGTTTTCCGCCAAATTTAGCGTGTAGAATATATTGGTATATAGGTCACGTGACCAAAATTTCCCTGCTAAACTTGGCGGAAAAGGCACTGACGGACGGACGAAGAAAATTTTGGGATTGGGGAGGGGGGGGGGGGAGCGTATCAAATAATTTCATGCTTGAAAAATGTCTAATCACTATTCGCGACTCCAGCAAAACGAACGACACCTAGCGGGAAAACACTGAACTGGCCGGACCAGGTCCTTTCGCGATTTCTGCTCGTCTCTTCTGGCTTCCGTGTTTGCATGTTGTCGGTGGATTGCGCGACAGAACAGTTCTACCGGTGTCTGTGTCGTAACCGTAGTATCGCCTTGTGACCCAGGTTGCTCTGCACGCGACCTATGGAACCGCGTGAGCCAGACATTCTGCGTTTCTCAACGTTCATCAGCACAGTGGAAGGACAGTGGGCAGTCCTTTCCTCGTTTCCTCGAAGAAAGTCAAGCCTCTGGAAGCTCGCTTACCCCAACACATCGCCGGAGGTTCGAAACGTGGAGAATAAAAAGCGGGGCGAACCATTTGGAGTCCAATTCCCGCTCGCTGATGCCCCAGCGTTGTGCGTTGAGCTGGCACATGGCACGGCACGACCTGGATTCGACCGCCATATTTGCCCGATAGTGGCGTCCCCTATAGGTCGCTGGAGTCGCGAATAGAGTCATGGACGATCGCAAACAGGGCATCTGACCGCCGCCATTCTGCTCGTGCGGGCAAGTGCGTGCAATTACAAGCTTGCCAAAGCTATACGTGCTCGCATGCACATGCTTGCACACGTGGAGCCTGCGTTGCCCAGGAGTGCTGCAAAAAAGGACTGGTTAGGACTTGTTTTGTGGTTTTGGGCAGGGCCGTATATGTGAAGAGTTTGGCCATTCGCCATTGGCCGAAAGGGGGCTAGGCTTGTTCCAGGGCGTCTTCACAAATTCGACTGTGGCCAACCAGAAGCCGGAAATAATACCTTGGCGGTGGTCGTGAGAAGCAAACCTAATAATGGCGTCGGAGTAACTCTCGCTGACTGAAAATATGGTGCACGTGATGTTTCAATCACGGTCATCTAAAATCATGGTGGAAGAGTGCGACTAGCGGAACGATCGACATAATCCGTACGCCAAGCGCCGATCGAAGGCCGGGAATCTGCCGTCCGAGCGGTCACACTCTGTCCGAGCAAAACAGAGTTGAGCGGCACATTCGTTTCTTACATCTTTCTGCATGATCATGATCGAAACATCACGTGCACCCTATTTTCAACCATGAAAGGTTACTACATTTCGCTCTTACGCGCTTATTAAAACCTACGATTATAACAGTTTCTCGCTACCACCGCTAGAATTCTTTTCGGCTTCTGGTTGGCCAAGGGAGCATGTCAAGCCCACTCTCTGCGTCTGGTGCACGCCCTGGCCTCTGCCTGCGCCCCCATTTACCGAACCCTCTTTATACACGGCTCTGGTTTTGAATAGTGCAATCTTGAGCGTCTCTAAGCTGTCACACAGCTATACTTCGTTTCAGCTTGGGTCCAGACGCAGGCGATGCTACAAGCGCGAGGCTCCGGGCTTTCAGCGTCCCTGCCAAGCACGCGCGCTCGTGCAATGCAAGCACTGTTCAGGGCCACACGCTCGCGCTCGTAGCATCGGCTGCGTCTGGACCCAAGCTGAAACGAAGTATAGAAGCGTGCCTGCACTGGTGCGAAACGCGAGATCACGAGGAAAATACAAAGTAACAACAAAATTCGAACGCCGTCACAGCACAGGGTCAAAGCTGTTTAGCAGCGAAATGTTTCGGTGGCGCCCTCGTATGGTTACCTTTCGTGACGTCATTACCTTGCGAACAACAAGTTCGATGGTGTTCGTAATTAACATGGCGGAAGCTTGAAATCATAGCGTTCTTGAACCAACACTGTCAACACCGTCAAAATTGAAGTCCTCACGTTCCTCTTATTTCCGTCCATAAAAACTCCTTTGCTGACGTCATAGTCAACATTCGGCCAATCGTGGAAGGCCGACCACCGCGCCGCTTTCGATCGCGCACGTCGCCAAAAGGATGCTAAAAGAGCGCAGAAGGCATGCAGGTTCACTCATCTGCGTTGGTTGTGTTCGCATGCAACCGAAACGACCGTAACGGCAATCAAAGTAACCGGGACAAGTGTTGGCCGTACACAGTACGGCAGGCGACGCAAAGGGTAGCTTCGCGAAGAAATCCATGACTCACGGTTGTTGTATCTTTTGGTCGTTACGGTCGTTTCGGTTGCATTAGAACGCAACCATTCCAAATGTGTGAACCAACCTTAAACCAAAAAACGCCGCTTCACACGTGCCAAAGTAAAAAGAAAGAAGAAAAAAAAGCGTCCGGATGTGTAATATTTTGGCGTCACCACCCAAAGGTAAGAGACACACGTACCACAGTGGAGGTGGCATGCCTCTGGAACTTTCGATTGTTTTACAGCGTAGAATCTAGCCGATTTCCGATGTCGAAAGGTGTTTTCCCGTTCTTCAACACAAAAAAAAAAGAAAGAAAAAAAATCTCAGCGAACGTGCCACAAGTTGCGCATGGGCCCAATCAGGTGAGCTTATACTTCCCAAAAACGAGGGCGCCACCGTTTGTTCAACGCTTCAGCGGCAGGAAGCCCATGCCAACACCTCCTATTAGCGCCGAGATGTTTCGGTGGCGCCCTCTTATGGTTTCCCTCCGTGACGTCACGACTGGGATTTGCCTCGCCGTGACGTCATCAGTTGTTATTCTGGCTACTTACCATCGGGTGCGACGACGAGTTCGATGGTGTGTTTAAAAGCACATGGTAGAAGCTAGGAGCCATCGCAATCCGAAACTAACACCGTCAAAGTTGACAATCTGACAATGCTCATATGCTCATGGTTTGGCCAATCGTGGAAAGCTGACCGCAGCGACGCTTTTGGCCGCGCACATCGCGAGGAAGGCCTCAGCGCTCTTTCCGCATGGCTGAAAGAGATGGCCACCAGGGCCGCGCTAGAGCGCAGAAGAGAAGGAAACACGCGTGGATTTACCGTCATAGCAACGAGTTATTATTGATGCAAGCGTGTTCATTTGCTTGAATAGCAACTGGGTATAAAATTTGGGCTATGAAGCTTATTTTCTTAGACTGGCAAATTATTGTTGCATAAAATCATTGATGTAAAATGCAAGAACAGGGTAGGTGTATAACGGGGTCTCGAGAATGATAGGGTTAAGTTTTAAGCACGAAATTGTAGAATGATGTAATTATCCCCGCAATATGGATTATTTGTGAAGAATACTTGCCAAATATTACATGATAAAGAATGATTGAAAACGGCATTACACATCACAATACCATCACAGTGCCAACACATCACAGCAGTGTATTTAAAAGCAAAATCTAGTGGTCTGATATTCCTTTTGGTCTTGAGTTGTTTGTGCAAGAAATTTTTACAAGGATTTTAATATTTTCAGAAGCGGGAGTTTACCTTCTTTTGCAGCTAGAATCACCTGAAATCTGAAGTCTTCTAAAATATCTTGCAATTTTAGGTTCAGAGATCTATCTCCCAATGAAAGTTTTGAGCTTATACCACAACGTTAACAGGATAAAACTGGTATGCCCTTCGTTTCATGCCTACAACAAAGTATGAAGATTCTTGATTAGCCAGTGATGTAGTCATGAAAACTGGGATGTAGATCATAGGTGTTGCAAATTTATTCTCCTTGTTTGCTTGTATACGTCAAACCCGTTGATAACGAACTGCAGGAAACGCTACGATCAGTTCGATATAAGCAAGTAGTTCGATATAGCAAAAACCATTTACAACGAACTTCCACGATGCGTTCGAACTTCGTTGCAAGGTGATAGCTTCTTTTTCTCATCTCTTCACTTCCGCCTTGTAACAACGTGCTGTAAAGTTTTTTTGTTTTTTTTGGCATGCTTGCAGAATTTGTTTTTTCAGCTAATCTCCCTTTCTGAATCGCTTCTCTTAGTCGGCAAACGCTTTTGGATGAAAGGTTTTTCGTTTTCTTCTGTGCGTGCGTGCGGAGTGTATTTTTTAGCATTCTCCCCTTCTTAATTGCTTCTCTTCGCTCTAATTTTGTTCGCAATTTGAGCTTTTGGAATTTTTTTCTTACCTCACTTCTTTTTTGGGGGAAGGGACAGGCTAGAAGACGATTGTTTGCGCGTTTTTGGAAGCCTTCCCCGGGGAAAAAAGTTCGATATAGCCAATATGTTGTTCATTATAAAAGTACTTTTCACATACATTTTTATTTAACTTTCCGTGAGTTCGATATCGACAATAATTCGCTGTACGTGGGTTCGTTCTAAACGGGTTTCACAAGTCACATTACATAAACTTATTTGTGTCTGGCAGCGATCAGTTCGACAAGGAACATTTCTCCTGGAACAAAACATAGTCATCTCCAATGGCATCTGCTGTGGCATCTGCTTTTAAGGAAGTCTGGGCAACAACGAAACCTCAGAAATACATTTTTTATGTGAATCCAAGTACCGTATTTTCCGGACTATAGTCCGCGGACTATACATGTTTAAAAGTTGAAATTTCAGGCTGCGCGGACTATCTACGCGTGCGGACTATACAGGAATTTTGTTTTTCAATATCGTTGATTATGACGAGACGCGACGGATTTTGTGAATAAAAGAGTATGCTAATGATGATTTATGTATATTATCGGCTTGTTTGTGAGCTAAGAAAGCAGACATATGTCAAGGTGTGCCGCGTATTAGAGGATTTTCGTGTCGACTAAGCCCCAGGTGCGGACTATGCACTGGGTGCGGACTATGCACCGGGTGCGGGCTATCTAAGCAAAAACTTTTATTTTTGACCCCATATTTGCCCCTGCGGACTATACACCGGGTGCGGACTATAGTCCGGAAAATACGATAGTTCAGATATCTTCTTGTCAAGAGCTACCTGCATCTACACCACAAATCAAGCTGAAATTATGGTATATCTCACCCATGAGTGCTGCAAATAAAATCATCCTGTGCATCCATACATAGCATTCCTGACACGAAGACACACCACGTGCACGGCACGTCGAGTAGGTTTTGAAGCACAAACATAACATTTGGAAGATGACACAAATGTTTCGACTGAAATGTGCTACATATCATGGCACGTGTACACTCATGTGACCATCTTCAGAAACGTCGAGAAGTCATTGTTAACGAACAGATCCACCCTAAGAACTGCATTGAAAGATGTTCTCCAACAATATGTTATCTTGTGGCGGTGCCGGCCACCGCCATCTTTGCGTCCCGACTCGCAAGCCAAACGCCAGACGGCGTAGTTCCGCGTTCTAACGCATTCGACGAGTGCAGTGGAGACAGAGGCAGCTAGCTTTAGGTCTACCCACTATTCCTTCCAATCAGAGCTCGGCGTACTAACGTCCCCGGGCGCTCTCATCTCCTCAAACCGCTGATGGCGTCTCAAGCAACTCTCCGGTCGCTCCGTCTTTGCAGGCTCCTCGAGCTTGCTTATGTCACCAGTGCTGGAAAGCACAGATTCCACACGGACAACAAAGTTGGAGGTTTAGCGGGGGCCTTCAGGTGTGCGTTTTAACGTCTTGGAGGAGGCAAATTATTTGACAAGAATTCGAAAAAAAAATTTTAACAGATCTCGCGCTTTTTTAATTTTTTTGGTGTTTATTGACGTTTTAAGCAGCGGTGTGCACTTTGTTCATTCTTCGCAGGAACCGGAAGTTCGCTGGGACGTCAAAAACTGAAGCACCATCTGGCGGCGTTTGCGAGGAAAAGGGTCTATGCGGAGAGCAAGTCGTCTGCTTCTCGCTCAGAAGGTGCGGTGACGTCAGAAAAACGCCGAGCTCTGATTGGCTCCGATTGAAGGATAGTGGGTAGACCTCGAAGCAAGTTGCCTTGAGATCTACCCCCTATCCTACATTCAGAACCAATCAGAGCTCGGCGATCTGACGTCATCACAACCCCTTGCAAAAGAAGCAGACAGACTTGCGCCCCGTATAGACCTTTTCTTTAACGGCGCCGCCATCTTGAGAATTGCGGCGCCGACGATGCCGTCTAGCGGCTTAGAAAAGAAATACCGGCTAGTTCTGGCAGCACAGCTATCTGGGTAGGCAACGGTGTGGGTATGGGGGAACTTGGCTAGACTTGGCTATGGTGGGCTGCAATATCTTGGTTGGAGCTTGTCCGGTTGAATCCAGCTGGCTACTCACAGGTCATCACCTTGCCCCTTCGAGAGAACAGAGGACGAAGACGGTGGGGTGTTTTGATTGAGTTTCCACAGCGAAGTATATATGAGCAGTTTAATGTAGTCTATGCAGGTAAGCTCTCGGCATTTGATAGCTCCATCTTCAGTGGTGGCATGTGAGACTTTTCACCACCTTTCACATAAGTTTCAGCGACGGTGTCACCGCCCTGGCGGCCGGTCGCCGAAAGAGAAACAGGGGGATAGGTTTGCTGGGCGCTGGCTTTGTGTGAGGTGCGTTGGCCGCGAACGCAGGCTTATAAACTTCGGCAGCAAGAATATTACGCGGCTCTAGTGTTCCGGTATGAGCAACAGAGGTGACACAATCTCCTACGACTAGCTACGACTCCCCGCCGCAGCGATGCAGGCGTCGAAGGAGCGCAACGCTGTGTACTACGCAGTCAGCCGCCGTCGCCCGACGCAGCTCGTTTGGCACTCGGGGCTTTCCGCCCCGGGTTCTTCGTTTGTACTTGGAACCGAGT
This sequence comes from Ixodes ricinus, assembly GCA_037355805.1. Taxonomy (NCBI): domain Eukaryota; kingdom Metazoa; phylum Arthropoda; class Arachnida; order Ixodida; family Ixodidae; genus Ixodes; species Ixodes ricinus. The sequence continues at coordinate 10,205 of JAZHYW010028584.1, read as the reverse complement.
GTTATTTCATGTGCTTGTGTGTGTGCACATTGGCTCGATATGGGCTCTCATAGAGCAGTTCTTCAGGCTCAACAGCAACAAAGTTGACGGCGGAAGGACTTGCAGCAACGCTTTCGGTTGGTGCACGGGTGTGACGACTCGTCGACTACACGGATAAATTTTAAGATTGCTGTTAGCAAGGTGGGCCATAGTCGCTTTATGTTGACACGATTTTAAGTGTAGGTACTCCGGGAAAACGCGAATTTATCGCGTTTCTAATCCACCTTTGTTTTTGTTGTTTTTACCACGCACGATTGACTACTAAACAAATGCTTCTGTACCGATCACGGAGTGAATGTCTTCGGCCTTACATTGCGGAACGCTCAACAAAAAGTCATGTTCGTTCAGCGAGAAAACTTCTCTTTCGAGTGACCTTTTTTTATTGATAATTTCTCCCGTATCTAGGTGCTTTAATCAACACGATCGATTATGTTTGCTTCCCTAGTTAAGACATTTTGCTGCCACATGCGGCACTAATGCTTGGCACGATGTATGCCACGATGTATGCCACTGGTGGTATTGTGAATTGGTTTACTTCCAAAGCTAAAAGTGTAACAGGTGGGACCTTTCAGTTTGCTAAAAATGTGCTGATATGGGAATTTCGTTGCATAACTAGCGTTTTGCGTTTAAGATTGATAAGAAACATGCTCATGTGATGATGCATGTCTACAGCATAAGCTTTGCAGATCCAGAATGGGTGTGCTATAGGCTACAGTCTCAAGGTTTTTAATGGACCAAATTGGTGATTACACGGCAATAAATATCGTGGTGGAAAACTGCCCATTGATTCGGTGAGTTTTGACCGTGACCATTGGCGTGCTGTTGACTAATTAGGTAATAGCACACCTTTTCCCTGACCATCTGGCTTCAAGGGACATCGCATCTAGATGTGCTTAAATATGTTTATTTCAAGGTTCAGTTGACCCCTTTGCATCATTACAGGAAGGCAGTCTCAAGCCACAACAAACAGCAGTGAATATACAGTGCATAATAACAGGCACCAGTGTCCAGGCGTATATAGTCCGCAAAAGCCAATTTGAGCCTAAAAATGTTTTTGTTTTGTTTAGATAGTTTGCATTTGATGTATAATCCGCTGGGCCTGATTTCCGCGCCCAGTGCATAGTCCGCCAAGCTGGTGCATTGTGTCTTCATGCTTATTTTCCTGAGTGGCATTTTCTTCAGAAGTTCTTCGGCGAACGCTGTTGAGCCTGAAGAACTGCTCATGAGCCCATATCCAGCCACTGAGCACACACACAAGCACAGAAAATAACACTCGGTGCCAAGTACAAACGAAGCACCTGGGCGGAAAGCCGTGAATGCCAAACGAGCAGCGTCGGGTGACGGCGACTGACTGCGTTGCGCCCCTTCGACGCCTGCATCACTGCGGTGGGTGGTCGTAGCTAGTCGTAGCGAGATGATCTTCACTTTAAGTAAGAAATCTTACCATACCATACTCAAGATATGTGTGCAAGTGTTCGGTGACATGGGCTCTCTCACGCTGGTGCAGCTGTCATCAAGAAAGGTACATATCACCAATGTTTGTGCGTTTGAGGCTGAAACTATGACGCATACTTTATCTAAACCTAAATTTATTGGTCTGCGGCTACAAACATTTTCATTGACGTTGCTTAGATGATGTAGCCATTCAGGCCTCGCATTAAATGGTGTTGCGAACTCTTCGGTTGTGTACGAAAACCTATTTTTGCCCTAATAAAAGACATTTTCTAAAGGACACGTGTCTTCTGCTGATACATATCTTCCAATTCACAATGCACAGGCAAAAAGAAAATCAACTGTGTACATCTACCACTTAGCATAAGCACCTTTTGCCATTCATTCTTGAGCACACTCAAATATCAGCTTAGGTTGCTCTTGTTTTAGAAGCTTTGCCCTGTTTTGTAAAAATAAAAAAGTTAAAGAAGGTTTACCTTTGTTCTTCTGGCATTTAATGCAGACTTGTTTGTCAGCAGATCACACACAGCAGATATCACCGTGGCGCATACAACTCGAACGACCGATGAGACTATTGCATATTACAATAAAGCTTTCCACAAGAGCCAAAAGGAGGCTTGTAGGGGTGCACAAGCACATCGAAATGAGATTGGCGCTTCCGGGGCTTGTTTACATTATGCGTAAAAACAGGACGATCGGCGACCAGCTGATCGCAATATAACGCCAAGGATACCGATGTTTCGATACATAGAACGCAGGATAAAAACCTCAATCGTCCCTTGTATGCTGTAGCTGTCATACTTTCCATCCAACCGCTTTTTAGCACAATTAACCAGAACAACCGAAGAGTTCGCAACACCGTTTAATGCGAGGCCTGAATGGTTACATCATCTAAGCAACGTCAACGAAAATGTTTGTAGCCACAGACCGATAAGTTTACGTTTAGATAAAGTACGCATCATAGTTTGAACGCGCGAACCTTGTAGATATGTACCTTTCTTTGGACCCGCGTAGGTACATTCGGTTCAACTTGATGACAGCTGCACCAGCGTGAGAGCTCACGTCGAACACTTGCACACATATCTTGACCATGGCAAGATTCCTTGCCTTCGACTGGCTTGAACACTTCATTTGTTGCATCACGGTAGGTCTTGCTTGAAGCGATGATCGTCTCGCACACGGCAACAAACAGAGAACGACACGCGTTGTTTAATTTATACGCTACCGGTCTACGGGCGTCGCAAATCTATCCCCCTCTTTTCCGCCATGTTGGATCGATCGGAGCGCCCCCTATATTCGCTGAAACTCCTCAATAACCTAATTGGACCACCTGCACCTGGAATTAAAATCGGTCCCTTGTCGTAGACGAAGTGGTCGTGAGCTTAAACGTGACGTTGAGTCTGATACGAATCTCGGAGATTCTAGCTCGCAATCAACTGACTTCATAAATAAGGGGATTCTTATGGAAAATGCGAAGCTCGATAACATTGCAGCCACACTCGCGCTGCAGCTTCTTGTAGCTCATGGCACACTTTCTGCTATTGTTCTTATGCTTTTTAAAATTATTTATCCTCCGACGACCACGCGGTGGTAGCGCAGACAACCGTAAGATTTTCGGAAATTGCAGCACGGTAAAAGGAAGCACTCGGAACTAACTCATGCACGACGTCCGTTTTTAAGCCTTTTCGCCCATACCTTTGGTGGTTGCATACCCTGTGTCAGCGGGCAATCCAAAAATGCGCAGGTCGAGGGTACGTCAGTTACTGGCTGAGTTTGAGGTTATGCGAAAAAGGTCTATAGTCACTGACAGGATGAAAACGATGGAGAATCTCTTTCGGGTGCACGGACTTCAGAACGCGGTCGTTGCCTGCCGTCTTCGACCGCCCGTGCATAGTCGAGGCTCGCGAGACCTCGGAAGTGTTATGCGAAGCTCGTGCCGGGGGCGGAACCGGCTGAAGACCTCCCTGCCGTTCTAGTCCCGCTGCTCATTACACCATGATGAAAGACGCGGTTTTCGGTGGAGTCATATGATCATAGATGTGTCTGCGGACACGCCACGAGCATGTTCGCAGCGGGTTTCCTCCGTACATATGTAGCCGCCCGCGTGGCGACCACGACGCAGCTAGCCACAAGGTTCGAACTTTTAGCACTCTTTGCTAACCTGAAAAGCTCCAGGCGACGCTCGGGTTTGGGTTCGGAACGTTTCAGAAGTGTACAAAGGCAGCGGTGGTAAGGCGCTGGTTCGGGACAGTCGCCCTCCCGTCGCCGACGCAGGATGCGACTTCTCTTCTTTAAGTTTCTGGGCGCAAGTTCGCCTCGAGAAACATTCATTTTCAGTTTTACATTCGTTTGTTACTTTCCATCCGTGACAATATGTATATATCTACAACACGTCCTCACACAATTTTTGCACGACCAATGGGACGGCGGCCGTCAGTACAAGAAGGCCATCTTCTGTATGATGTACAGCAACGTGACTGCGGTTGTACCTTTCATCTGACTATACATTCCGGTGTATACAGAAAATCGCTACAGCCCGGCCAGCACGCGCATGTTTCTCGCTTCGGAAGTCGCGCGCCATATACGCATACGAACACCCGAAAATGGCTCCGGCGAAAGAGAGCACTTCAAGTACCAAGGACGTCTGTACGTTGCGTATGGATCTTTGCAAGAATGGCGTCCCGACTGGTGAACTCGCGTGCAGAATGCGCGTGAAGGTATACCTTTCACAAGCTTGCCGTTACCTGCTTGCAATTACACGAACATGACGGTGACCAGAAGCCTCGTTCGCAATCGTCTACACAAACGACGAAGAAACCAACGCTCGGAAAATGTTCCAGAGGCACTCACCGACATCGATGGCGACAGCGACGCCGAAAACATGTTGGCCGATCAGGCACAACAACAACGCTGAACTCTTCATGGCCGTGACCGTGAACACCGCAGAATGAGCTGCGTCCCAAAACATCCGTGCTGTTTTAAAGCTGCAGCGTTGTCGTGGTCAGCAACGAACGTTTTCCGTTCGCCTTTTTGGGAAGTCCGCCTCCAGTGCATGCGGTAGTTGCTGTCATCGCACGCTCGGAGAACCGCACACGAGAACGGGCACTGGAGCGTGAAGGTACGTGGCGTCCGCCTGCCGTAAGCCGGAAGCTCGTAGCACGAACCTGTCAGCGTCGCCGCGGTCGCAGACGAGCGGATGGTGTACGTCATCATCGACATCGCATATCGTGCTTCGATTGCGACGCTGGTGGCATTAGTACAATTGCGTGAATGACACACTTCCACGTGTACCATGCGATCGACGCAATTGGATGCGAATAGTGATTTGGGTCGAAGAGCGCTCTCAAGCCTTCACACTGCTATGGTAGCTGACAGCCTAAGAAATGCAGGTAGTGGCCTATTAGGATCAGGCCCTCGTAATTCGTTCCTCTCAATTCTTATTGACTGCAGTCTCAAAGGCTTCCGAGCTAGAACCCCGTCTAGGTGAATCTAGCAAGCATCCTATTAGCGCTGCGCAGACAGCGCGTCGTTCTGACGTCACCGCCATTCCTGCGCAAATAGCAGGCGACTTGCTCTCCGCATAAGCATCAACAGAATAAGCACGCTTCGCGCTGCCATCTTTGCACCTGCGCGTTCTGAGCGCATGCAGTCGCTCTCTGATGTCCGACGCCGCGCAGGCGTGCACCGTCCAGTCACTCGGCATTTTTAGCCTGGGAGTGCTGGGAAGGTGTATGCGGCGCCGCCAAGCACTCGAGCACATATCGTTGGTCTTCTTTCATCGAAAAATAACAGTTAAGAGTGAGCTCCAATATCTCTGTGGCAAAAAATATTAACAAACGCCTGCTTTCTGCTTTTTTATTATTAAGACGTATTGCGTGGCTGTTGGAGTTTGATGCCAATCGGCTTCTCATTGGCTGAGCTGGAAGGCCGGTGACTATTTAGGGGTATTCGCCGGCCGCTCGTCACCAATGAGGCAGAATTTCGCTACACAAACCTGAGTTTCAGAATGCACCACTGCAGAGTGTTGAATATATTTGAGGTTCATTATGAAGATGTAATGAAGGTCGTAGACATAGAGTTATTACAATAAACGCTAGAGGCTCAGCTGGCGCTAGTGTGCTGTTGCATTTGAAGCAGACAGCAAGCAGTCTAAATTTGACTTCCGGTAATGCATTCCTATGGGAAAAAGCGAGTGCATTTTCTCTCTGCGCTCGATTATAAGAGCAAATATCACGAATAACTTGTACGTACTAGGCACATTGGAACATTTCTCAGTCACGCAGACGAAATAAATGGTCAGTTACGGCGTTTTTCTTTCAAATTCATCGCATTAAAAACGGTGCTAAAACGGCTTCGTACGTGTATTTTTGGTGCACTGTCGGACACTGTTGGCGCGAACACGGCGTCGACGCTTTCCAACATGGGGGGATATACGTGCCAAACGAACGAAGGACATGTGGAAAACCGAGAGAGACGGCAAGAACTACGCAGTAACACTGGATAAGTAACTCCTTGTGCTTGCATACGATCAAAATAAATTGAAAGTCACGTATATCCCCCATGTTGGAAAGCATGGGGGATATACTGAAACTCTGATATACTCTGAAAACGAGAAAGCTCTCGTTTTCTAACCGGCAGTTCCGTTACGCAAGCAGTCGTTCGACGAGGGCCTTCCTCCAAGTCGGACGTTGTGCTCGCTCGTGCCTCGCCCAAGTTCACCTCAATCTAAGACCGTCTGATCGGACAACTTTTGAAAATAAAGATGGCTTAGCATGAAATCCCAAAATAATACTGAACAACTAGTGCGAGAATGAATGGGAATCTTCTAGAAGACCGTGACCGAGCGTTGCTTTCTCGGCTCTGCGGGCGGCATTATAGTCAGATTTGCAATAAATAAGTACTGCGAAGATGCTTGTTCTGGTTCAAATGGTTCAAATCATCACCCGCACGCTCCAAATCATTGCAAGTAAGGGGAGCCAGAAAGCAGGTGCCCGATAAAAACTGTCCGGCATGGGAAATAATAAAAAGACATACCTTTCGTAGCTCACGTGCTTTATTTTTTGCGTTTGAATGTTCTTTAACCGATCGTAAAGATGCACGACGGAGTCAGTTTCATCCAATGACAGGACGGGCATATTAGCAATATATAAGCACCACCGAAATGCTAGCGAACCTGAACACACACTACATTCCTTTCGATCGTTTGTTTGCTTAAAACCGTCGCTCGTTTTCACATACCTTCCTTGAAACAGGGGTTTGGGCCTGAAATAGAGCGAAGTTTAACACCGCTCAGTGGTAAAGAAAAATGCTGTAACTAAAGCAATTACACTTTCACAATACCAATAAAGGTACATACTATCCGTTACAACCGATATGATAAAAGTTATTCATGTTATTTTCCGGCGAAGAGACAAAATTCACGCGCGTTTTCCCATAGGAATACACAGGAGGCTGGAAATGTAGACTGCATGCTGTCTGCTTCAATTTGCAACCGGAAGTCCCGTAGACACTAGCGCCAGCTGAGCCTCTAGCGTTTATTATAATAACTCTATGGTCGTAGAGCCCTTGGATATTCCCCGAGAGCACTGAATATTTTTAATAAAATCCAGAAATATGATCATTTTGACTGTTTTTAGTGCCTTTGGGACAATCTTGAAATTAGAAATTACTGAAATGACAAAAGTGACAAAACGAATGTTACGCACGTACTATACTTCGTTTCACCTTATGTTGTACCGCAGCGAAGGCTATAGCGTTGGTAGCTGCTCTTAAGTCACGAGAGCTTGTGCCGCCGAGATGTGCCCCAGAGTAAGGAGCTCGCGCTTGTAGCGCTTTCCTGCGGTACATCATAAGGTGGAACAGAGTATAGAGGTTTCTCTTATCTTCATTTTAAGACCCTTACGGTTAGCCTAAATGCCTTGGTATTTGCGTATTTGTGCAAATAAATAGACCGATCTCATCAATGATAAAAGAGTGAGCGCGCAGGCGAGCTGGTGGATGTTTATCATGATGTAGAATACCCGAGACCGTGGTAAAGTTGGGAAACTTGGTCGAAGAAAAAAGACAGACGTTCTTCTCCCCTGTCTTTTTTCTTCGACCAAGTTTCCTAGCTGCCACATGTCTTGGGTAATCTACATCATCCACGATCTCATCACGCCAGTTTTGACTACGCCACCATAACCGAAATGCATCGAGGGAACTTTGGTCTTTCAGCACTTCCGGCAACTACGCGTGTAGAACACGAGACCTCACGAGCCGTCTCGTGCACCGCCGTCTACCTCCCGCGAACTAAAGTTATGACGGCGTCACGCATGCGCCAAGGCCGTTTTCGCTAGATTTATTTTCAGTGGGTTCAACGAGATGGCGACACCAGTACCAAATGCCCCAAGTCAGAGCATTTGTTGTTGTTGCAGTTTTCACGAGCTTGTACGTACGCCGACTCGCGGCACGAGTCGATCCTTTGCCTGACACCGCCGATGTCAGTTTTGCCGTTTTGCCGGAGGATAGTCTGTGTAACTTTTCTGTCTGCTGCACACACGAAACATAGGACGAATGGTAGGCGACACATGCCTGACGTAGCGATGCCATATGGCAACGTGCTGTGTCTCGCTGCCGCACGCGTCGAGCTTTCATTTTAAATTTTAGAGTGACCGCGGCCAATGCCACGACCTATGCAGACAATCTAGCGGCAAGAACGTTCCACGTATACGTAACTCCGCGTTCCGCGAGTCTGCCAGGGTCACACATAGAGCCACGAAATGAGCTGCAGCTTAGAGTATGCATGGCTTTACTCACTGTTCCCGATACTGTTGTGGGCGCCGCCATCTTGGTGCCCGATGCAGAGCAGACGCAACTGCCGATCGTCATGATTCAGAAGCGCAAGGACTTCCTCAGCATTAGATTCGGTGTCGGGAAGTTCATGCAACAATGTTTTTGGCGCTCTATCGCGAACTGCTATTTCAAGCATTTGTAGAGGACGGAAAAAGCATTTCTTGCGATTTTAGATAAAGCTTCAGATAACTGGCAACCATGATTTTAAGCCCACAAGATTGGTAAGTGTAATTAGCCTGAAGCGTAGCTAATTTGGTCGCCGCCTATAGTCACACCGAAGGGTCACACGCCCTCGGTAAGACCCCCTTGATGTGTTTGTACGTCTTGCAAGCGGCATCAAATCATCAAATACATGCCAATGTACAAGCCCGTGCCTCGTGCGACACTTGGAAGCAAATGGAGGCGCAGCATTAAAATCTGGCTGCTATGAAGCGGCCCCCGAAAGGAAATTACGGTGCTGCTCTCGCTCGTGGTCTCGTGGTACCTGCCTCTTCGCGTTTGTCAGCGGTGGTTGTCGGTTCTGGTAAGAAACGCCGTGCGTGAAATTTTGTGCGGGACTTTAGCTCACGCAGCGCTGGTTTTGCTTCCTGACTTCTATCGGCCCTTCACATCTCGGCCATTTTCTATCCCATCTTATGTTTGCAAAAAAACATGCGCTGTGGCCCAGTGGCGGTCCCAGACATTGGTTTTAGGGGGGGGGCGAAATTGCTGCTTAAATAACGAAAAAAGAGACATCACACTTTTTTGTGAATAAAGACTTTTTTTAGTTAGTCCCACTGTTTGCAAGTCGGAAATGCGCAACATGTAAACCTTTGCTCGCAATATAGGCTGTAAAATAAAAACTACTTCGACATGGCAAGTAAAATAAAATATATAAAAAGCGATCGATTTGGGGGGGGCGGGCGCCCCCTTCGCCCCCCCCCCCCCCCCCCCCCCCCCCTAGGACCGCCGCTGCCAGGCCTGCGTCAACGTGAGGAGCTCCGGAGCCGTAATACATCTAATTATCTATTTGTCTAGAAATGCCATGTGTTTTCACATTCGCTGCGTGCGTGAACCAAAGGCAGGCTTTGATGATGATCCCGTGACAATCATGAATGTGGTCAACTCAGCTCTTTGATTATATACTGTGTCGCATAGCTCCAAAAGGCAAGAAGACATAAGTTCTGGCCGTGATAAAAATGCGATTCACACACCTGCCGTTGAGTCCGACCGTGTTCGAGGGCTGCTACGGCAACAGCCGCGTCGGCTCCAACAAAACCGGTTTCATAGCCTCGCTTTACCGCTCATAAAGCCCAGCGGTTCGATGACGGAGCCATAGAGTGCCCGGTCGCAGATTTGGAGTGCGAGGATCTGGTAGCACAGAGCATTTCTCGGGGGAGTCCGGTATTCCAGCGCACAGCTTTAGCAGCGGCGAGGACCCGAAACATGGTTTTCAAACCCGACGAGAAAAGAAGCGGTAGTCCGAGGAACGGCGAGAAGCACGAGCGGACATTCCATCGTCCGGGACAAGTGTGTTTCGGTTTCTCGCCGCAGTGGGGTGCCCGTTACACACTCTAAAAAAAATGGAGGAAAAAGTGAAAAAAAAAAAAAAAATTGGGTTGTGGGGATATTTATACAGCGTGTAGTTGGTCAGCCATTTAAAGTTGCGACGAGTCACTCGCTGTAGATGAGCAATTTAACCAGTGCGGTACAACCGCTAGCCTGGGGTCTTTAACGTGCACCACGCAGTAGTGATACACGACCGCACGCCGGCACGATGCTCATCCAGATCGAAACGGGCAGGGTGGGGCTCGAACCCAGGATCCCTGAGTTCTGCAGCGGAGACTGCTCCACGCGCGTCGAGCTGGGTGTGCGCCGCAGCCCACTCGGCCACCAGTTCCTTT